>JAODAL010020855.1:0-68464 GCA_025379985.1 Phyllomedusa bahiana | reverse complement strand
TATTTTAGTTTTTTTTTTTATTACTTTTACACAATAGAAATTTTTTTGCATCGCCACAGTCTGAGAGCCATAACTTTTTTATTTTTCTGTTTACGGAGCTGTGTAGGGGCTTGTTTTCTGAGGGATGAGTTGACATTTTTATTGGTATCATTTTTTGGGGACAAGACTTTTTGATAAATTTTTAATCTGTTTTTTGAGGCAGGGTGAAGAAAATACAGCAATCCTGGTAGTGATTTTTATTTTTAACAGTGCTCACCATGCAGTATCCGTGACAAGTTAGTTTTATTCTGTGGGCTGATACAACTACGGTGATACCTAATTTATATATTTTTTTTTATGTTGAAGAACTTTAAACAAAAACATTGTGTAAAACATGCATCACTATCTTCTGACAGCCATAACAACTTTTTTATTTTTCTGTATACAGAGACGTGTAAGGACTTTTTTTTGTGGGATGAATTGACATTTTAATTGGTACAACTTTGGCATTTATATGAGTTTTTGATCGCTTTTTATTCCATTTCATGTGATGCGGGATGAACAAAAATCGCAATTCTTTGTTTTTTTTTTGTTTTTTTTTCAACAGAGTTCACTGTTAACTAATATGACATATTTATAGGACAGGTTGTTACGCACACGACGATACCAAATATGGGTACTTTATTTATTTTCATCTTTTTTGGGCCGATTGTAAAAAGGGTGGTGTATGTATTTTTATTTTATTTTTCGTGTTTGTGTTTTACTTTTTTCTCTTTTTTTTAAAACTTTTTTACACTTTTTTCACTTTTCCCCAGGGGGGATTTGTAACAGCAATCTTCAGATTGCATGCATTGTGGGCATGGTGAGGTCACAGACGACCCGGGAAGTGACTTACTTCCCGGGGCCATCTGGTCGGAGATCGCTGCCACACTATGGTGCGGCATTGCGCCGGGAGCAGGTAGCAGGAGCTCATTCCTCCTGCCTGCAACTTAGCTCCAACGATCTTAATTGATCGTCGGAGCTAAGGGGTCACCCGTGGCCGGAGCTCACTCCGGCTGTGGATGATGCGGCATGAGGCCAGCGGTAATTTACGGGGCTCGCTTGTAAGCCCACACGATCGTCAGGACGTTTTGCCCCACGTCATTTGCGGGAACGCAAATTCCGCCAGGCGATGCTAGTCAATGTCGGGAAGGGGTTGAGTAATAGTCATGCAGTTACCAAATTATAAATCTATACATGGAAAAAATATCTCACCATACATAATACTATAATACTTATACTTAAAAAGTCCAATGTACCAAGACCAATAATACCACTACCTGAAGATTAAATAAAACTACCAGATCATGATTAGATGCGAGCACCACATAGTGACTACCAGTTGCACATAGGCTCTTTGCAAACATATTATTGATTACATCACAGTTAAAGGGGTTTTGCTACAAAGTAAAATTTACATGGGAAGCTTGCAAATTAAATAGTTTTTTACTCTTTCTTTTGGTCCAAAACTGCATCCATAAGGGGTTAATGAGGGGGCCTATCTGCCTAATTGTGGTTTACTTAACTAAAAGTGGTCTACTAATCTAATTTGGGGTTTACCCACCTGCTATATTGGAGCTTTACCTACTATATGAGGGTGTAAAAGAAGACTAAAATTGGGTTCTCAAACAGGAATCCTTACAGCTCTTTGGGGGCACTTTTACGGTTTGAAGGTAATATTACTGTTTGAGACACAAGAGGTTCAATATTATGATTCGGGGTGCTATGGATGGAAAGTTTGCACAGAGGTGTGGCACAATGAATACGATTTTTTTTAAATAGAAACGTGTCTCTGCCTGGAGCATATAATCATTTATAGAGTTTAGGTTACTACTCCCTGTCATGTATTTTTTAATTTTGTATTAATAAAGTAGCAAGTTCTTAAGTAGATGGCTAGCCTATGGAGTCATTGTAGGCGTTGTTTGCCGGACACTGCAGCAGCAGAAACGGAAGAGAAATGTGGCACATTTAGGGACCTGCTGGAAAAGTGAGGACTTTAAGATGATGTATGGTAAATTTTCCTGAGATGAGTTGTAGCCGGATGAAATTATCATGGATTTCTAGACCAAATCGGGAAGAAACTGGAGGAAAACAACTCCAGTCTTAGAAGACGTCACTAGATTTAAAGGGGTTTTGCCACAGAAACATTTAATTCCTGATTTGTCCTGCTTCAGCTTTCAGTATGCTTAAAAGGGGGCGTGTATGATTTGTTTGAAATGCACATTACATGACCCAGCAGGTTTGACATCCCCATGCCTTTCCCCACAGTGTGTTTACTCTAGTCAAACAAAGGTCTGCAGGAGTCACACTCGGATTTTTTTTACCGTCTCAATACACATACCTGGTTGAGGTTTTTTTTTTTCTTTATTTGCACTGTTTGACTAATTACTAAGAAGTAAAGAGGTTGAACACTCGCTCACCAGTGATTGTGTGTGATTACTAAGCAGGGAAGAGACTTACAGTAGCTGCCTGAAAGGAGAAGTGATTTCAGAGCACGTGCGGCAAGACTGAGGAGCTCTTTTCACTGGTCATAGCCCCTAGAGACAAGTTGTACAATATGGATCCCTAAGGTAGCAGCTAAAAAAAATGGTACAGATTATTTAATAATGATGAATGGTGAAAATGTTTATTATTTAATTTGCAAGCTTCCCATGTAAATTTTACGTCGTGGCAAAACCCCTTTAACTGTGTTGTAATCATTTACATGTCTGCAGAGAGCCTATGTGCATCTGGTAGTCAGTATG
This sequence comes from Phyllomedusa bahiana, assembly GCA_025379985.1. NCBI lineage: Eukaryota > Metazoa > Chordata > Amphibia > Anura > Hylidae > Phyllomedusa > Phyllomedusa bahiana. The sequence continues at coordinate 65,702 of JAODAL010020855.1, read as the reverse complement.
TGATGCTCGCCTCTAATCATGATCTGGCGGTTTTATTCGATCCTCATGTAGGGGTATTATTGGGCTTGGTACATTGGGTTTTTTGTAAAAGTATTATGGTAGTATGTATGGTGAGATATTTTTTCCATGTATAGGTGTAATTTGTAGGTATAATTTGGTAACTGCATGACTATTACTTAAAGGTATTAGACTATCATACATATGGTCTGAGCACTGACAGGCTGACCCCATCAACCCCTTTGCCCTCTGCAGCAGTGCTGGTAGCACTCATACGTCTATTTTGAAAGGACAATCTCTGGATATGACGTTGAGAACGTGCACTCAATTTCTTTGATTAACCATGGTGAGGCCTGTTCTGAGTGGAACCTGTCTTGTCAGACCACTGACAGCTTAGTTTCAGGGTGTTGGCAATCTTCTTATAGCCTAGGCCATCTTTATGTAGAGCAACAATTCTTTTTTTCAGACCCTCAGACAGTTCTTCGCCATGAGGTGTCGTGAGGAAAGTGAATGTCAGTGGGAGTGCCTCAGAAGTACGCATCGGCCAGCAGGCGTATAGAGATGCGCACAGTACGTGACGCTATACTCCTGGAAGACGCCGTGTGAACATACCCTTATATAAATTGTACACTGACTACTTTATATTGTATTAAAGTGTCATATCTTCAGTGTTGAACAAATGTAATACAGTATTTACAAAAATGTGAGGAGTGTTCTGACTTTTGTGAGATTCTGTAACCATGCACCATGAAAAATGCTGTGTGAACTATTGAAAAAAATACAACACAAAGAGCCTTTGCCTTGGATGTTTTCAGACCCTAAATGGCCTAATACTAAAAAAAATTAAAACACCAGTGCAGTACCCCGTCTGGGCTCCTTTAACTAACCCCGTAACAAGGGGGGGCTGGGTTCGAGTTCCCCCTAATTTCATGGCATTGGGTGGTAAACATCTGGACTGGTACATGGTATTTGTGCCTAGCAAAAAAGGGAACAGCACCGTCCCCAATAGAAAAAATTTAGCCAAACATAATTTCGCTTGGGGTAAAGCAGACCAAGGTGATATTTACCCCCAAAACCCACCCGTCATCTTTCCCCCGGAAACCTAAAATTCTAAAATATAGTCCCCTTTGAATGATAAAATTTTCTGTAATAAAAATATACAAAGCGCTCTAACCAAAATTCTAAGTTTAAAACCCAAATAAGAATGGTGATACTTTGACACCCCCCTTCCAACCCCCCAAAACCAATATTACCAAAAATAATTTCCTGAACCCAAACCGCCACTTCATCCCAATATCCCCACCACATAATAGTGAAGAACCCCCAAAATTTTACCACCACATGTACTGAAAAATCACCTCCCAGTATAAAAATAAACCCCTTGTTAAAATCAATATTACCACAAAAGAAACCCAAAAGTGTATGTCCCATTTTTTGCGGGGCCTCTGCACCAAAAAGTTTTTCCAGTAAATTGCATTCATAACTAAGGATGTCTTCTTGTGATTTGTTTCTTCTTGATAAATTACTCTTTTTCTTTATCTTTTCCTCCTATCCAGCCCCCTGAAAACCTCCCCTGGTCACAACTCATCCTGTAAAATTACCACGAAAAACCTTAGACTATTCTTTTTTCCAGCACTTCCCTCCCAAATTTCCCCCCTCTGAAAAACTCCCATCATAGTGCCCCAATAAAAAAAGGGATCTCCTTGTGCCCCAAACGTAATGTCCCCTAAATGGATGGGGTTCCATTGTATACCAATTTTTAAGGGGACATGTATAAAAATTCTAGGTTAAAAAATTTCACTTTTTTCCCCATAAAACCAATCAAGGCCCTCTAAGTTTTGAGACTTACAAAAAAAGGGAACCAATTGGTTGCTATAGGCAACAAAGTGATTTTTTGCCCTAGACAGTTTTCATCATGGGTTATCTTCTTTTTGCCCCCTTTAAATTGGGTAAGTAAAACCCCAATACTGTAGGTAGGCACACCTCCAAAATTTGGTAAATAAAGGTAAACCCCCTTTTATGTAGGTATTTACAGTTGGAACCAGAAGGTTACGACACTTATAAAAAGCAAAAATGCATTTTTTTTTCCACTTCTTACATAAATCGAAAAAAACCTTACCCATTTTAGGTCAATTGGGATTACCAAAATTTTTTTAAAATTTTTCCCAAAGCCCAAAAAAATAGAGGAGAATTTTTTTGGTTTTTGTTTACTTTCTGAAAAATAAAAGTTTACATATATTTCTTGTTTTGGTAGATTGACTTAAAATGTATGATTTGGGGGAAAATTTTTGAACCTTCCACGTTCTCACAAAAGTTGTAGGGAATTTTTACCATTCCCTAAGAATGGGTAAATAGCCATGTTTTAGGTTCCCTTTCTGACTTGCCTTTTAGCTTTTGGATAAATTTCAATACTTTGAGATAGGGGTTTGTGATGGGCCCTCCAAACATTATTGGTTTTTTCATGAGCCCCTTTTTAACCAGTTTGTATATGGGTTTGGTCAATTGAAAGATATTTGCCCAACTTAACTTTTGGCTGATGTCTTGGATACTGCTTCATATTTCCCCAATCTTCTTTTCTCTGAGCCACATTTTTTAGTGAACCATCCTTCTCACAAAAAAAACCCCCCCAAGTGATGAAAATCACCCCCTGTTTCACGTTGGGATGGTGTTTTTTGGGTTCCAGCTTTTTTTTTTTTCCTCCAAAACTAACTATGGCTTATAGCTAAATAGTTCAATTTTAGTTTCGTCACACCCAAAAAATGTCTCAAAAAAAATAGGTCTTTGTTTTGTGTGCATTGCAAAAAAATTATTTGGGGTTTTTTATGTTTCTTTGGAGTAATGGGTTCTTCCGGCAGAGGGGGTTTCGCTCTGTTGATACGTACCGTTTCATGTGGATAATGAAAAAATCTTATCACTTCCCCCAGATCTCATAAATCTTTCGCTTTTGTTTTTGGGGGTTGGGGACAATCAGACTAAAGCATGTTATCTCTGGAAAAACAGAACCCATCACTTTTGAGGGTTGATGGCGGACATTCCCCTCTTGTTTGTTTTTTGTACAGATGAAAAGGCCTTCAGGTTCTGGAAATTGATCCCAAGGGGTGACCAAATTGTGAAGTCCCCAATCTTTCCTGATATCTTGGCTATTTTTTTACACTTTCCCATAATTTACTTTTCAGAAACAGTGTATTTATTGTGCACAGTATTCTCAATTTAACTCCGGTGTTGTCAAAAAACAAAAATTTAAATTCCAAAGACACGACATCATCATATGGGCTGTCCAAAATGGTTTAAAACCTAGTATTCCTAGTGTATGTAAACTTTTGACTTTGAAGAAAGTAATAAATATGCCTTAAAAAATTCTCTCTCTCATTATTTTGGCATTTGGCAAATATAACTAATTTTGGTAATCCTAATTGACCTAAAATTATTTATTCTGATTTCATGTCAGATAGTGAGAAAAACATGCACAGGTGTCTTTTTATGTAGTGTATGTAAACTTCTGGTTTCAAATATAAGCTCTGAAATAAATATAACCCAATCTAAAATTTTACTTTTACTTCATTACGTCATTCACATTAAAAAGTAATAATTCAATCCCAGAAATAGTACATTACAGTGCCGGATCAGGTATCCTAAAGGCATGTAGAGGGGTTAATAACATATACTGTACCGTGGTTAAACACTCAATCTTTGGGTTTCATCATAAACTCATATAAACTCCTCTATACTTTCCACTAGTAAACCCTATCAAACAGGAGGGGATATCGCCCTGGAAAGGGCGGCCCCGCCTCTCGATGGCTCACTCTATATGGACACTAAGCTTAGTGATATCTACATGTCAACCAATAGCCAACACTTACACATTGAAGTCTGAAGGAGTACCAATAAGTTAAAAAATGAATGTAATATAGTAAATCTGTGGGTACACCACTTTGTTATCAGTGTGTGCTGGAGAGATGTATTGCATCTATGGATCCATCCTAAGGATCCCCTGATGAACCCTTCAAGACCATATGAGGGGGAAACATGCCGGGAATATGGCAAAAGGGCAGTAAGGATAACATTATTGCTTTATGTTCATTTTCTAATTTATTGGTACTCCTTCAGGTTTTTTTTTTTACTTCTAATAAAATATATGTTTTATTTATTATGAGATATGGCTCAATTTTTCCATGTGTATATTGATATTGTGGAGTTTCTCTGCTTTTTGTTTTGATTAATTTAATTGCCATGTATATACTGTAGGATTCATATTTTGTCTGTCTTTTAAAGGGTTGGTATCCAAACCCAGTATGGACTTTTGAGCATGTGATCAGTCATAGTTGAAAACCATAGTGTTGATTTACAATTAAGAAAGGACTTTCTAATGGGGCCTCGGATTCAATGTGGAACTGGACATAGATTTTTAGCACTGGGAGAAAGAGATTAGTAATGTTAAATCAAAAAAGTTTCAAAGAGGTCAAAGAGATCTCCAGTCTAATAGGATTTAAAGATGGCAACGTGCTGGGGAGAGAGGCTGATTTCTGTCGAGGTATGGGTCTATCTCCTCTCGGTATTTATGGTTGAACATCTTAGGATGAGAAACAATAGGTCGTAGGAGAATTTGAGAGAGATCAGATTTGGGAATATTGAGTTCAATAGAGGAATTATAACAACTTGGTATTTTGGAGGAATTATTGTTGGAACAAGGGCCTCAAACTTTGGATTAATTCCTCAAACATGTGCTGCCCAGATCTAGAAGGTTTTCTCCCTTGTCCATATGCCTGTAAGTGGCGATTTTCACAAGATTGGTTACTGAGAATTGCAATTATATGATGATATGATCTATAAAGCTGTGGGCAAGGTAGGAAACATTGTGATTTGGTCTGTGGCCCTATATTAAAAAGAAGCTTTTCGCCAGTTAAAAAATAGGGATACATATCAGAGACTTTAGCACAACCCATTACAATCATACTGTACGGAACTTTTTGATATTTTGGAGACTGCATATCATGAGGGAATTATACCAAGAAGGGTATTTGATGGGTAATGTGTCAAACTTCCCAAGGTTCCCACACTATACTTTCTACCCAAGATCCATAAGTGTATTGAAGACCCACCCGGTTGCCCGATTGTTTGGGGATCAGGAGGTTATGCAATCCAATGTGCAAATTTGTTAACTATTATTTGAGACTGATTGTAGAGACATTACCTTCTTATGTGAAGGATACAACTGATGTTTTAGGGTGAGTAGATGGTATTGTAATAGACTCTAATGTGTATCTGGTGACCACTGATATTGAGTATCTATATAGTAGTATTGGACATGAGGATGGGATCCAGGCGGTCCACTTCTTCCTGGGAATGACTAATCTGGACAGTAATATATGTGATTTGATTTTACAGCCTTTTAGATGTATTTTGATGCACAATTTTTTTGTATTTAACAATGTTTTTTCCATTCAAAGATGTGGTACAGCGATGGGCATGGCATGTGCTCTGTCATATGTGAATCTCTTCCTCAGTTTTTGGGAGAGGTTGCTATTCTATGGTGCTCCTCTGATCCCGTGAAGTGCTGGATGAGATATATTGACGACGTGCTGTTTATTTGGCAGGGTTCTGAAACTCAGCTTAGGAACTTCATGAATTAATTAAAAAGGAATTCCTTTAATATCAAATGAACTTTAAAACATGATACCCATAAGGTTGAGTTTCTTGACCTATTGAGTGTGGTTGACCAACGGGGATATTTACTGACTGATGTTTTTAGGAAGAGCATGTCGGTCAATTCTCTCCTGCATGCCATGTCTTTTCATAATCCATCAACGATTATGGTTGTCCCAATTTCTACAGACAAGAATTTTGTTAGGGGAAAAAAATGGGGGTTTCTTTTTTTAGCTTACATGGGATTTTTTTTATTGAATGCTTTAGTGTTTATTGAACTTTTTTATTTTTATTTTTTAGCCCCACTAGGACACTTAAACATGCAATAATTTGATTGCACATATAATACACCATCTTACATATGTAGTACATTATATTATACCTGTTGGTGTAACACTGCTCAGAATCCTACTGCACCCTACCTCTGGCAGGGCCTAAAAAGCAAACTCAGAATTCAGACCTGGAAGCCATCATTAAAGTGGTTGTCTCACTACAAGGATTGCTTTTTATGTTAAAGATCTTGCAAAAACAAGTCACTTTGCAATATGTGTCCATTAACAGTGTCCTACCTATTCCTAGATATCCACCCTGGTATGGGCTGCATCAGCTTCTCAGGTCGCTATAGCTACAGACCTGTTTGATCTCTCATGATAGGCTGCCAGCACTGGTTACTATAGCTATAGACTTGGCTTCTACTGCAGCCTAGTAGAAGCTAGTAAACACGCCCCTGAATTCAAAGTGAAACCAATAAAACAGGATTGAGTTTAGATGAATCAGTGATGTGAGACAACCCCTTTAAGTCCCCAGCTATCATATAAAACCATCGGCTTTCTGGGAACAAATTGTAGGAGGGGCCAATGAGGTAAGAAAGGGAACCATCTCTATCTAAAACCACTTAGATGCAATGATCACTATTCACTAATGCATATAAGAGGTTAAACAGATTGAATATGAGGTCTGTCCCCTCTTGGCCATTAGAGCAGGGTCCTAGTTGTCATCAGGCACCTGAGCCCCTGCTTCATCCGGCACAAGACACTGATGCCAGCTCACTTTTGCCCGCCGACAAAAGTAGTATTGTGGTCCTTAAATGGTTAAATAATATGACAATTTTTTAGTGCAGTCTTATGTTTTGCAATGTATTTTGCCCGTCAGTATTACATTGACAGGCACCTTCTTCTGGCTGGTGTGGTATAGAGGAAGCCACTTCCTCAGTTGACAACTTAGATGCCGAGCTCATTATCAATCCTAGTGATTTCAGCCCTAATTGTCATCTGTAATATACCATTATTATATATGGTTATATCTAGTTATCATAAACATCCTCGCGTATCTTTCATGTGTATCATGATAGTGACCTTTTATATAAGGGCCTGAATTCTTAAACGTAATGATCCCATCAACGTAAAATTTCTCACAATATTACATACAAATAAAGGTGCACATACCAGAAAAGCAAACCATTTGGCTATTGTGGGGCCAAGTATTGGTTGCTACTAGGTGGTAAGTACCTGTGCAGGAATCCTCTCCCTTGGAGGACTGCATGATACGTAAAAAGGGGGTGGATAATTTTTTCAAGCATTATGAAAAAAGAGAGGTGTGAAATGCTTTGTTTTGGTGACATTTTTTGTAACCATTATATTTGTGACTTGTGTTTTTTCCATAAATGCTATATGTCTGTGGTGAAAACAGCAGAAAAAATGGCATGTTGCATGCATGCTGTATTTTCAAAACAATGCCATGGACTCAAAAAATTCAAGTTTGTAGTGCATTTTAAATTTCAACTTTAGCTGACATACGGCTGCAGCAAAAGAAATGCATGTTAAAATTAGGAAAAAGGGCAAAAGAATCATAATGTTTTTCCACAAAAAGCTGTGTGTGAAAACACTCTAAGGGCGCGTCCCCACTGCACAGGACAAATACCGGCCGGTTTGCTAGCCGGTATTTGTCCTGTTTTGCGGCCACCCGACAACCGGACGGAAGAATGTTCATGTTCAATGTTTTGCGGCCAGACCGTGGGCGGAAAAACCGGCCGACGGAAAACCCGTGCAGTGGGGATTGCTGCACGGGTTTTCCATAGAGCACCATTGTGCTCGTTTTCAGCCAGTTTTTCAGGCGATCTGAAAAACCGCAAACCGGCTGAAAAACCGTCCGAAAACCCGTGCCGTGGGGACATGCCCTAAGGTATTTGTAAGAAAAAAAATTCTGCATTTTTATTCTGCTGCAGTCAGATGTTAGGTACATGTCACAGGGCAAATGACAAACACACTATAAACAGTGGAATAGATTTATTATAGTGGTTGCATTTAAAATCCGGCATAAAGTGGGAACTCATGAAATGGTCTTCATATTCTCGTGTAAAAAAAAATAAAAATCACAAATTTTTGTGCTAGCCCCATTTTCAACATTTAACCTCTTCCCTGTTTAAGTTTACACTGTCTAAGTTTCAGATAGGAATAATAAATGTGCCACAAAATTTTATATAAAAATCATCTAAAATACAATGATTAATAATAAGATAAATACATATAATAGTAATTATTAAAAGAATTATAAAGTATCCGTGAATATGGTAACTAAGGGCCACATGCATGAACCTGTTTAGGTCTAAAACTCCCTTTTTTTGCCCATAGTAACCTATGGGCAAAAGAGTGAGTTTTAGACATAAACAGGTTCATACATATGGCCTTAATTTGTGGTTTTTTGATACATAAAAAAATTCACTAATCAAAAAAATTAAAATTTACTAGAGAGGGCGAATTTCTCAAAAATTCGATTCCCCAATTCGCCGAATTTTTGAAAAAAATTAGTTTCGAAAAACAAATTCTTGGGAAAATCGCGTTAAAAAACAGCTTTTTCCGGGCTGCAGGAGCCTGTGGGGGTGCTGTAGAACATTGTGCCTGCTTAAATATGCAGAGGGGCTTGGTTTTGTCTTCATACAATGCTGTGTTTTATTTATGCATGCACTGATGCCGCCGCTTTAAAAATAAATTGATCAAAAATTCCCCTGGGCATTAGGGGGGCAAAACTGCCCAAAAAAAAATGAAGTGGAACGCAGTCTGACAACGTAACATCACGCCGTGGAAAGAAACGAGCTTAGGTAATATCTAAATTAGCGCAAAAAAACACGTAGTAGGTTATGGACCACCAAAGATCCAGACAGAAAGGGGACATGGCAATACCCACCCAGGGGCAAAATCTAAGTAGGCCCCCAGTTTTCCCGGACCGTGCAAAGGGGGAGGGATTGCTGGGGGGGAGTCACCAGGTCGTTACCCCTGATTGCTTGCTTGCGGTGGCAGCTGAGGGAGCGGGTACAAATCAAAGCAAATCGGAGTGGGGAAAAAGTGTAAGGTCAGGCAGCTTGAAAGGACGTGGTCAAGGGAGGAGGTGAGGTCGGTACAGGATAGACGGGACGGGCTCAAGGAGGAGGGGGTGGGGGGGGTTTTACTTTCTGTTTTTTGGGAATACGATTCACATTCTATACTGAAGAAGCTCATCCAAAGCCAGTTTTGAATTTGCTTTTGCTTCACCATTCCCGTTTTGTACTAAATTCCCTCACTTAAAAGGCACCGAAAGCAAATAAAACACCTAACACATTCCCTGAGTTAGGGTCTCCCTTAGTTCAAGTACGCTGTATTTCAGCAATTGGTGTCAAGCAGAAAATGGATTCAAAAACCTCGTTTTATACATCATAATAAACAGCATCGGAAATTTTTTTGGTATTAATGATGAAGCCCATGGGAAAAATTTCCTTTGGGAAAAAATGGGTTTTGGAACTTAGAACTGATACGGAGGATTTCCTATAGTCTTGGTTTGTCCCTCCCTTTACAGCTGGAAAAAAAAGGCTCCCCTTTTGGGGTGGTGTGAGGGCCCCAAAATTGGGGGAGAGCCCGAAATCATCCTCTGCCCCAAAGGTGATTTCGGCTGTCATGCCAGGGAAATAGCTGCTCGGGCCCCGTGTGCAATGATTCTGAGGGGGTCCCTGCCTCCTCTCCACTGTATACTGCCCGGTGCTTTTTGGGCACTTTCCTTGTCTTTCCCCATGTCCATTACCCCCCCAAAATGCTCCGCTCCTCTGCTCCTATACCTTGGTAAAAAAAAACCCCTCATTTCACCGACAAATGCTTTGTGCCCAATGTCCCCTCCTCCCCCCAGTTGTCCCCACCGGAATCATGTGGCCCCCGGGATTTTGTCGCCACATCCCAGTCCCTCCCCAACAGATTTTTTCAGCATCTGTTCCAGGACATAAGCAGTGGAATGCGGTTTTTATCCCGTAGTCCCGGGATGACAAATAACGTGGGCCCCTCAAAAGGCCTCAGCAAACGGAGGTGTCACGGAAAAGCTGCCATGGGCATCAAAGTTTTTCACAGGGGGGACTCCTGTCCGCTGATCATCAAAAAAAACGTTAATGGCTTTTTCGTTCATCAGCGGTCCAACATTTGAGGGGGAATTCCCAAAGGGGTTGGAAACATGATTTCAGGTTTTGTTGGGGGAGGCCGTTTTGCCGCTGGACTCGAGGAGGGTGTGCCTGGCTTTGTAGGGGGGTGGATGAGTCAAAGCACATTTCCCGGCCATTTTCAGAATCTTCTGAATCAGTGGAAGCTTCAGGAACCTTTTCAACAACCAGATTGAACACGTGCGCCATCGGGCGCAGGGGACCATCCTTCCTCGGTGCAGCGGGAACACGATGTCCTCCCATTGTCCGTCACCATGGTTCAAATTTGCAGTTGCCGCGGAAAAGAAAGGACACATCGTTTTCTTGCTGCATGACGCGGAGCCGTTCCTCCCCTGTGTGACTTCGTTCGCTGAGGCAAGCCAGGTGTAGAACTGCGTGACACCGCTGTGCCCTACACATGTGGTATGATGGAGCAGCACTTGTGGAGGCTGAGGGTGGGGGTGGTGGTGGAGGAGGCGGACATTGGCGCATTAGCAGCAGTTTGACAACATGGAGGAGAAAGCGCCGTCTCCTGTCCAAGTTGTTGGTGTGGCTGGGCAGGAAGCACATTCACCCAGTGGGCCATAAAGGACATGTACTGGCCCTGACCGTAGTTACAGCTACACACATCCGTGCTGCCGTGCACCTTGGAACTCAATAAGCTCAAGGACTGGCGCACCTTCTGTTCTACATATGTGTGAAGGTCTAGTATTGAATTTTTGGAAAATAAATTACGGCTTGGAACTCTCCACCTCAGCTCGGCACAGGCCATTAGTTCTCTGAACGGTGCAGAGCCTACCATTTGGAAAGGGAGGGACTGCAGTACCAACAACTTGGACAGGAGTACGGTCAGTTTCTGCACCTTAGGATGTTTGGATGCATACTGTTGTCTCTTTGCAATTGCCTCGTTGAACGACTGCTGGCGCCATGAGTAGCCAGGAGCAGGAGCATCGGGACCGGGAGATGATGGCAAAGAGAAACAACTCCCTTCTGCAGAGGTGCTGGAGCCTTGACTGGCTGCAATGGCATGCGTGCCACTGGGCGCTGCTGCTGCTGTTGCTGTGGTGGCAGGATGGACCACCACATCTGAGCCACGTTTCTCCCAGGCCACCGGATGGTGACGCTGCATGTGGTGATGCAGGGTCATGGTGCCAACGTTATCTCCCTGGCCACGCTTCACTTTCTGCCCACAGATTCTACATATACCCATATTCAGCTCCTCCAGTGTCTTAGCAAAGAACTGCCACTCCGCCGAGTATCTGATTTTACCGCCAACGCTCCGCACTGAGTGACTACTACCGCCGCTGCCTCACTGAGCCCCTGTGCCGCTACTTTCTTGGACCTGCGAAGCGGGTTTTCTACCCTGTGGCCGTTTGGCTCCCGACCTCGCACTGCTGCCACCCTGCTGACTCACGGCCACACTACCCACTTGCTGGCTGCGCCGCTGCCTGACGCGCAAGCTTACGCCCTCTTCTCCTGACGATGATAAAGCCCTAGCTTCACCCGGCTCTCAAGTGCGGTCGGCTACATCATCATAGATTATTGTTGGATCTTCACTGGTTTCCTCCTCAACGGTCTTGGTATGCAGAGGCTGACCCCTCACAACATGACCTCCCATGCCACTCTTCACATCCATACTTTGCCGCCTACTGCAAGGAGCAGGGGATATCGGCCCCATTTCTTCGCTGCCGAGTATCTGGTGACTGTCCTCAAATTGTTCATCCTCACTGTATAGTGGCACTGAGCCCAGACCACATACTAGTTCTCTGGCTGAAGGAACCGAACGGGACAGAGGCGGGTTGTGGACAGGTGAGAGCCGCTGAGTTGTTTCCGGGCCATGCCAACTAAGGGTTGTGTCTGACCTTCCCACCGACTCTTGGCTGGGGTTGTCAGATGTCATCTGGGAGGAGGTGGATGACCTAGTCAACCAATCAAGAACCCGGCAAGGACCCGGCTGGTCAACACACGGCCGCTAGATGACACCGGCAGTTCTGGCCTCACAGAGTGACCCCTGCTGCGACGTCCCCTTACTGTGCTGCGACCTGTGCCTGGTCTAGCAATGTTTGTGCCACTGCCACTCGCATGTGAAGAGCCTACCACCTCTCTGTCTGACATACTGTTTGTTTAAAAATTTACAGACTCTGTTTAATGAAGATGTCTGTATATGATAAATACACACCCTGTATTTGACTCCAAATGAACCTACTAACTGGCTTGGGTAACCCTTGGATATAAACTGCGCAAAATAAATGAGCAGCCAAAAATTAACTGGTATGTGGCGTGTTAAAACGACGTGTATTTTACTGACTAACAAAGTAGAAACACGTTTAATTAACCTTTGGATATAAATTATGCTACAGGAAAATTTTCTTCTTTGGCGTTGAAAAACACCGTTTCTTTTACTGACTACTATAGCAGAAACACGCTTAATTAACCCTTGGATATAAATTGCACAAAAGAAATGAGCAGCCAAAAATTAACTGGTATGTGGCGTATTAAAAATGACGTGTATTTTACTGACTAACAAAGCAGAAACACTCTTAATTAACCTTTGGATATGAATTATGTTACAGGAAAAATTTATTCTTTGGCGTTGAAAAACACCGTTTCTTTTACTGACTACTATCGCAGAAACACTCTTAATTAACCCTTGGATATAAATTGCGCAAAAGAAGTGAGCAGCCAAAAATTAACTGGTATGTGGATTGTAAAAACGCTGTTTCTTTAACTGAATACAACAGCAAAAACAGGCTTAGATAACCCTTGGATATTCAATGTGCTCCAGAACTGAGCAGATAGCATTAAAATGTATATGCAACTGAATTGGACACACACTGGACTTCAATTCCAATACCCCACAAAATCAAAATTAGAACGTAAGAGAAGCAGAAAAGCTGTATAAAAGTTCTTTCTTTTGTGTGAGATCTCAGCTACTGGAGCTGCAGCAGCTACAACATGGCACAGAGAGAGGAGTGTGAACTGCAGCGTCACGTCCGGACTTATATAGTCAGTGACGTCACAGAATCCTGCCGGTCTCTGATTGGTTTCATCTCTTCACATGTTTTTGAGGATGTTCCTTTTTTTCCCCCCCAGAGTTTTTTTGTCCCCATTTTAACGCCATGTCCCTTGCAGCCATTTTATCAATTAAAAAACGCTTCGTTTCCTTTAATCACCCCCAAATTTCATTTATGTTCAGAATCAAATTTTTTTCTGAAATTCAAAATAATCCACTTCGAAAGAAAAAAAATTCCCCCCCATCCAATGGGCTTTTTAAAACGCTGTGTATTTTAACCTGAATAAAAAGCAGAAACACGTTTAAATTTAAAAACCCTCGGAAAAAAATTTAAACCTACAAAATCACCGGGAAAAATTTCCTGTTTTTGGGGTTTTTTTTAAAACACCGCTTTTTTTTAAACTGACTACAATAGCCCCAAAAATCAAAATTTAAAACCTCGTAAAGAAATTGCGCACAAAAATTTACATAAAAAAATTAACTGGAAATTGGGTTGTAAAAACGCTGTTTCTTTTTTTTTTGCAAAAAAAACACAAACACGCTTAATTAACCCTCGTTAATTTAAACTAGGGCAAACAAAAATTTGGGCCCACAAAAATTTTCCCTTGTCCTTTGGTTTTTAAAAAAACACCGTTTATTTTTACTGACTTCAAAACCCACAAATACTCAAATTTAAACCCCCTGGGGAATAAAAATTGCGCTACAGTAACCCAGCAGCAAAAAATTAACTGGAAGGGTTTTTTAAAAAAAACCGATTCTTTTACTGCATACAAAAGAAAAAACGGGGCTTAATTTCAACCCTTGGAAATTAAAAGTCCCAGAACTCACCAGATGGCGTTTTTAAAAAGAAAAAGGAGCAGAATTTTGGGCCCACACTGGACTTTAATTAAAATACCCCACAAACCGAAATCAAAAATTTTTAAAGGGAAAGGGGGGAGAAATCTCTGATAAAGCAGTGACACCCAAACCCAAAAAAAAAAAACGCTGTTAAAAAAAAAATTTCTTTTTGTGGAATCCCCTGCAAAACGCAGCACGCACAGAAAAAGGAGGGTGAGCAGCCAGGTCGCATCCGGACTTATAAATTCCCCCAAAAATCCCGCCCGGGCTCTTTATTGGGCTCCCTCTCTGCAAAATGCATTTTGAGGGGGTTCCTTTTTTTTCCCCCAAGTTCTTTTTCCCCCCTTAATGCCCAAAGTGCTTTCGCCCCTTTTAAAAAACAAAAATTTTTAAAAAACGCTTTTTTTTTTTTCCCCGCGAATCACCCCAAACCCTTTGACTTCGTTCAGAATCAAAATTTTTTCCCCCTTTAAATTTTAAATGAATTTCCCCTTCTTTTGAGTCGATTCGCCCATCTCTAAAAAATTAAAACAATTCAAAAAATGTGACGAAAACCCTTCAGAAAAAACTCAGTAAACAAACCAAAACACCTTTAGGGTAAAATATAGCTTTTATTAAAGGAAAAAATTAAAAAAGGGACCTAAAAAAACCCAAACCCTAGAAGACCCCATGAATACTAAACCTAGGAAAAAACGGGGGAAACCCCCCTGAAAAAGGGCACCCCCCCCCAAAGGGAAACAAAAAGCCAATCCCAAATAACCCTTTAAACTAATAAATACAAAAATACACAAAAATTTTACCAAAAAGGTAAAACAAAACCCCCGCCCCCACAAAAAAAAAACTAACAAAAAGCTTATAAACCTAAAAGGGGGTATTCCATTGGAAAACACAATAATATGGGACATAAACCATGTTCAAATAAGTTCCATATTTTTTAACAAAAGGAAAAAAGCTATAGACCAAAATAATAGGATTTCAAAAAATTCCGACGCGTTTCCCCCCGATGGGGGTTCTCAGGGAACAAACAAGAAAAGGCCCCAAATTTTGAATAAATAAAACAACGTCCCTTGAAGATGGCCGGTGAAAAAACCCCTGCTTACAGCCCGTACTGGGATCCGGAATATCGATCAGAACAAATAGCATTACCAGGCATTAGAAGGAAACATACTATTTTAAAATACTTTAAAGGTACTAACCACCTGAAGCAATGGGAGCGCAGTAGAGGAACCCGCTCGAATCGCACGGGCCCAAGCGCGGAATCAATAACGCAGCGTAAAGAAACCCCAATGAAAAAGTACCAAAATGGCAATGGTAACCCAGCAGATGAGGACGCAGGCGCAAGAGCCTCCCAGGGCCCGAAGAAAAGAAAGGCCGCGCACTAAAATGAAAATAATGGGAGATGAGCACAGGCAACGATAGTGCACCCCTGATTAACGGGATACAAGGTAACTGCCAAAGAAAGACATAGAGATAGAACACAGAAAAAATTTTAAAACAAACGGCCCATTAAAAGGAAAATTAATAAAAATTGGTAAAAAAAACAAATATAGAAAAATACAAAAAGTTCCCATGGGAATAAAGCAAAAGCAGATACAAAAAAAAAAAATAAATAAAAAAAAAAAGGGATGGGTTAAAGAAAATAGATAAACAAATATAGTACAGAAACAACTCTACTAATAAATGATTAAAACTAAGGGAACATTTACCCCAAAAAAGGAGTAAGTTTTAAAAGAAAGATCCAATTGGCCCACTTTGTAGAATTTTTTTTATAAAAGCCCCCTTTATGTACTGATGAAAACCCACTTAACCACAGAAAAGGTCAGGAAAAGGGTTCGTAAGTGTATGAATTCATATGTTTTCCAAAGGAGTATCACGTTTTACGGATGTCTCCCACATGCCCAAAATTGGTCCACTCTCGCGTTTTCTTCCCCCACATCATAAGGGCATTTACGGGAAGTTTGGTAACTCGCCTTTATTTTTTACATTTGGGCGTAACTATAGTTTTAAAATCTCTACCATATAAATATTTTTGCCCCCTTTGGAAACTAATAAATTTGCTTTGCTTTCCAACACCACACCTAAAAGGTCCCTCAATGTCATGCGCACCAGATCCCGGGTTTTTAAGGGGGGACATATAAACTTTTTACCAAAAATCTCCAATGTTTCCCCCTTTAAAGGAAACGGGGGAAATGCTCAATAAAGAGATAGATCGGGTCCTGTTGAAAAAGGGCCCAAAAGTCTTAATAATCCCCGGTTACTTGTGGCGAGGCTTATCAAACTACCAATGATTTTTCAATTTTTCATCTTTCTCTAAGTTTTTTTTTTGATGAAAAAAGGGGAACTCTACCCCCGGGCCACTACCTTCTCTAAGGATTTTTTGGGGGGATCCCCGCCAGTAAAACCCCTTTAAGTTTATCTGCCCTTTTTTGAAAGAGGGGGTGGATGAAAAAATGTCTGGCTCTGATGACGCCTTTTGGTATCCCCCCACGTAGAGGGGAAAGGGGGGGGGCACTACCCAATTTGAACTGACCCCGTAAATTTTTTTAATCCGTTTCCAACGTCCCATGGCCCCTTTTAATATAAACCAAAATACCAATTTGGACATGATAAGTGGAAGTAAACCTCAGACCATTGAGTTGGAGTTTAACCCTCACAAAAATTTTTTAAATAAGCACTGACCCGACCATGGTGATACATCATTTATGTACGGCCCCAAAATAAAAATTTTCCAAAATAACGTGGACTGATCAAAAAAACAATGGTGTCTTCCACCACCCAGGAAGAATTTGGTATGAGGGAGCACAGGGGGCCCCCATAGCCGCCCCCCCACTGGTGGGGAATAACAACCATTGAATAAAAAAAATTATGAGTAAGGGCAAAATGGAGGGGTCTAAGAAAAAAATCACCCTGGGCAGAAGAAAACGCTCCAGTATCAGAAATGATTGAAGATTTTAAAAACCAAAACATTGGTAAAGCTTTTTAAGGGGCCTCCCATCGATACTACATGCCACCCCCGGTCAAAAGCATCCCTCTAAATTTTTGAAGGGGACGGAGATCTTTGATATATGAGGAGGCAGTGACAAAGGGGGACAAAATTGATTCTAAGTAAAGGCTTACGTTTTAAATAAGATTATTAATACCCGAGACGATGGGTCTACATTTGAGAGGTACAGTCCTTTTTGGACTTTTGGGAACCAAGAACGGCAGTTTGTGGGAGGCCGTTGACAAAAGGAAAATCTTTATGCCCAAAAGTACATGACATGCTTCCTGAAGAAGAAAATTTTAAATTTTTTTATAGCAATGGGGGCACTGGGTAAAATGGGTACCCATTGGGGTCTTTTAAATCGTCAGGCACAGAACATATCCGTTGATTTAAAAAAAACAGAAAAACCCCTGCAATGGTTGTTAAATTGATTATCTTTTCAAATTTTTAAGGGCAAGAAAATTCTTCCTTTGAGAGGGGGTGATCAGGGATTTTGCCCCAAATTGGGTTTCCGTGAACACAAACTCCCCGACAAATTGTCAATGTTTTGTCGATAAGGGGGGGGATTTTCGTGCTTTTGGGGGTAAAATTTGTAAAAGGCCCTTCGACCGATCTTTTCTTCCTTCCCCCAGGAGTTCGATAATAAAACCCAAAACCTGGAAACGCTGATCAACGCCTATTTCTAACATTTCTCCTTTCATGGGTTAAAGAAATTTTTTTCCCCTTTAAGGGTTTTGCAATAATAAAGTCTTTACCAAATGAAAGCGAAAAAAGGGGTATTTTGGGAAAGGAAACCTTGTTAAGAATTTGATTTTTTGTTTGTGAGATTACGACTAGAAAATTACAAATTGCCTGATTGTTCTTGTGGGATAGAGTAGATTAACTTTCCTCATTGAACAGAAGAATCCTTTTTAAAAAAAAACCCGGGAGAACAGGGGCTGGAGGTTGGGTATCCTGTTTCTACTTGGGCCTGAGAGGGTGCAGGTTGTACTGATCCAGACGTAGAGGAGCCAGATGGGGGGTAAATCTGATTTTTTGTTGACACGTTTTTTGCGAGGAACCCATTTGCTCGTATTGACAGGTTTTTGACGCGTGCGATATGGGGATCTCTGGAAAGGTCTATTAGCATGTCTTGGTTCACCGTCAGATGCGTCTGTTTCAGAAGAAGACGGTTCAGTGTCTACAATGCGAGATATTCTATTGATATTGATATAGGCTCTGTTCTCCCTAAATTCAGTAAGGTCCCTCACAAATTGGTTATGTTTCCTTTCTTTTAATTGATTGGCAAATCTATCGATATTATTATGCAACTCTCCCTCTAGTCTTAGAAAGTCAGATTCTCCCTTACGTATTAAGGCCAGTTCCGTAACTTCTTTGAGGCTTTTAAGGGACCGTTTTAAGATGTTTTTTTCTTCATCAAAAAAATTTAAAAAATTTCTCAATGAAGATTGTGTAGCCCCTTTTTCCCCATCTTTTCATTACATCGGGGTTGCGTGACGTGCTGCGGAGTGAAAAAATACGAACCCCCTTTGGGGTACTATACAAATGTTGAAAAATTTTCAAGTGTTTTAAATTCCCACCATGATTTTTATAGGCTTTAAAATTTTTACCTCAAGTTCCTTAAAAAGACCGTGCAACGTAAGCCCCTTGTTTAAGGGACCTTTTTCAATTCTGAAAAAACCCCTCAGCATCTGACAACCATTTCTCACAATTCACCAAATAGAAAAGGCGTGGCCACCCAAATGGAATCAACGATCCCAAAAATGTAGTCAACTGTCCCAAAAGTAAAAAAATTAAATTTGGGGCCCCAAAAAACAACAACAATTCTGAAAACACAGGCCTTATTCCAGAAGGGGGTAAGAAAACCCCCCCTGATAAAGATGCCCGCGAAAGAAAAATAAGAAAAAAACACAGTAGCTAAACCATACCCCTTCGCTAAAATATAGCTTTTTTTAAAGGGATAAATAGTAAAAAGGGGACCAAAACCCCAATCCCTAAAGACCCTCATGAATCAAAACCCAGGAAAAGCGGGGATACCCCCTGAAGAAGGGCGCCCCACCCAGGAAAACCTAAACCCCCAACCCCCTAAAAAACCCTAATAAAAAAAATAAAATTTATAGCACAAATTGTAAAAAAAGTGAAAAACAACCAAAGCCACCACAAGAAAAAACAAAAAAAAGCTTATAAACTTAATGGGGAAAATTCTCAGTAACAAAATAATATCATATAAACCATTTTCAAATAAGTTCCTTTTATATTTGTAAGCACAGTAAAATAGCTTAGACCATAAAAATGGATTTCAAAAGAGTTCCATTTTTCCCCAGATAAAAGGTGAGTGGTTCACAGGGAACAAACATAGATAAAGGACACCAATATTTATAAATAGAAAAATACTTCCCTTGTAAGGGGGCCGGTGAAAGAAAGCGCGTTCCCCAGCCCCGGTACTAGGCCAAAAATTTTACATGAAAAACCAAATAGGGGTAGGCAGGCATTAGAGTGCAACAAACTAGTTTTAAATATCTTTCAAGGTATAACCAACCGAAGAAAATGCGAGCGCAGTAGGGGGTAACGGGTCCGAAGGCCACGCGCAACGAAAGGGAATAAATAACGCAGCGTGGATTAAGACTAAAATAAAAAAGTCCCAAAAAAGGGGCGAGGGACCAGCGACTGGGGAGCCAGGCGCAATGTGCCCGAAAAGCGCAAAGAAAAAAAAAGTCCGCGCACAAAATGGGGGAAAAAATAAGTAGCATGTTAGCACATGGCAACGAAGAGCATCCCTGTTTAAACGGGATCAAGGTAAGCTGCCATAAATAAGACTATAGAAAAAGAACACAAAAATAAGAAATACAACGGCCTCATTATAAGGAAAAAAATAGAAATTGGAAAGAAACAAAAAAATTAGATAAATCGAAGTTGCCATAGGAATAAAAAAATGCAGATACAAAAAAAAAAAAAATAAAAAAAT
Source organism: Phyllomedusa bahiana (assembly GCA_025379985.1). Taxonomy (NCBI): domain Eukaryota; kingdom Metazoa; phylum Chordata; class Amphibia; order Anura; family Hylidae; genus Phyllomedusa; species Phyllomedusa bahiana. The sequence goes on along the minus strand of JAODAL010020855.1, from coordinate 45,832 downwards.
AAAAAACTAGTATGGGAAAAAGAAAAATAATAAAAAAAATAGTACAGAAGACAAATCTACCAAATAAACGAAGAAAACTAAGGGTCATTTTTCCCAAAAGGATTAGAGTTTTAAAAAGAAAATCCAATTTGGGCCTCACGTTGAGAACTTTTTTATCAAAATCCCCCCTTTTTTACTGATGGGGAGACCACTTCAACCAAAAGAAAGGTCAGGGCAAAGGGTTTGAAAGTGTATTTAATTCATATTTGTCCAAAGGAGTTCACGTTTGTTTGGATGTCTCCCCCATGCTCCAAAATTCGCGTCTCAGCTCTCGCTTTCTTCCCCTAATAAGTGGGCATTTACAGGAAGCTTGGTAACTAGCCTTTAGTTTACAGTTGGCGTAATATACATTTAAACTCCAACCAGTAAAGAAAATTTTTTTACCCCTTTTGGAAAGAAATAAATTTGCATGCTTTGCAACGACCACACCTGAAGGTCCCTACAAAAATTTTTTCGTTTCCCCAAAGGGCAAAAAATTTTTATACTGGAAGAGTTTTTAAAAGTAAGTTACGCCAACTGTAAAACTAAAGGCGTAGCACCAGCTTTTTGTAAAGCCCATTTTTATGTGGGGGAAAACAACGCGAGAGGGGACGTCGATTTTTGGAGTGGGGAGATCCCTAACAAAACGTGATTCCTTTGGCACAACTATAATTCAATACACTCTCGAACCCCTTGCCCTGCCTTTTTTGTGGTTTAAGTGGTCTCTCCACATCGTAAAGGGGGCTTTGATAAAAAATTCTACAAGTGAGGCCAATTGGATCTTTTTTCTTAAAATTTCATCCTTTTTGGGTAAATGATTCCCTTAGTTTTACTCGTTAAAATTTGTAGGTTGTCCCTTACTATATTTGTTTTTTCTATTTTTTTTTATAAACCCATCACTATTTATTTTTTTATTTTTTTTTCTTTTTTTATCGCATTTTGCTTTTTTCCTCATGCAACTTCTGATTTAAAACTATATTTGTTGTTTTCTTACCAAATTACATTAAATTTTTCCCTTTTAAGACGCCGATTTTTTAATTATTTCGTTTCATCTTATAGTCTTATCTTTGGACTTACCTTTATCCCTTAATAGGGACTCTACTTTTCCATATGAACATACGACCTATTTTTCCTCATTTTAGACGGGCCTTTTTTTTCTTCTGCGCAGGCGCAGGCTCATTGCGCCTGCGCTCCTCATTCTGCGGTTCCTCGCCATTTTGGTAGTTTTTCATTGTAGTTTTTCATCTACCATGCTTATTGTTCCTTGGATTGCGCAGTGTGCCATTTAACCCGTTACCTCCACTCGCGCGCCATTGTTTCGGGTGATTTAAGTACCTTGAATGATATTTAAACTATTTTGCCTTTCTAATCCCTCCCCTACCGCATTGGTTCTCCCCGATATTCCGGATCCGTACCGGGACTGAAGCAGCGTATCTTTCCCCGGCAATCTTTACGGGGATATGTTGCTATTTATATACAATTTTGGGTTTCCCCTTTTCTTTTTTTGTTCCCTGATAACCCCACTCCAGTACGGGGAAACGCTAATCTTTGAAATCCATTTATTATGGTCTATAGCATAATTACGTGCTTACAAATAAGGGAACTTATTTAACAGGGTTTTATAGTGCATATTTTTGGCTTCCCAAATGAGAAATCCCTATTTGGGTTTATAAGCTTTTTTTTAGTTTTTTTTGTGGGGTTTTTGGGTTTTTTACACTTTGGGGTAAAATTTTGTGCTATATTGTTTTTATTAAAAAGGGTTAAATTTAGGGATGGCGGTTTAGGTTCCGGGGGGGTCGCCCTTTTTCGGGGGCGGTATCCCCGTTTTTCCTGGGTTTAGTATTCATGGGGTCTTCTGGGGATTGGTTTTTGGCCCCTTTTTTATATTTACCCTTAATAAAAGCTAATTTACCCTGAAGGTTAGGTTTAGCTACTGTATTTTTTTTTGCATATATTTCTTCTTACGCCGGGCATCTTTTCAGGGGGTTCTTTCACCCACTATCTGGAAAAAAAGGACCTCGTATTTTCTGAATTGTTGTTGTTTTTGGGGTCCCAATATTTTAAATTTTTTTTACCTTTGTCATTGACACATTTGGAACGTTTTATTCCATTTTCAGGCCACCCCTTTCTGATTTGGGGGAATTGTGAGAAAGGTTTTCAGTCTGAGGGGGTTTTTTTTAGAATTTGGGGAAATTTTGGCCAAAAACAAGGGAAAAACGTTGCACGGTCTTTTTAAGGAACTTTAGTAAAATTAAAGTAATAAAATTGGGGTGGAATTAAAAAAAATTGAAAATTTTTTTCAACATAGTATAGTCCCAAAGGGTTTCGTATTTTCATCACTCCCACACGATCCCAACCCTGATGAATGAAAAATGGAAAACGGGAGGGGTACACAAAATTTTATTGAGAATTTATTAACATTTAATTGATGAAGAAAAAAAACATCTTAAAAAAGGGCCCTTAAAAGCCTCAAAAGTTACGGAACGGCCCTTTAATCGTAAGGGAAAAAAAATTTCCTTTCTAAGCTAAGGAGATTGCAAATAATATCGATAGATTTGCCAATCAATTAAAAAAAAGGGGAAACATAAACCAATTTTGGGGACCTTACTGAATTTAGGGAAAAACAGACTAACAAAAATCAATAGAATATTCGCATTGTAGACACTGAACCGTTTTCTTCTAAACAGACGCATCTACGGTGAACCAAGACTCCAAAACCTTTCCAGAGCCCCCAACGCACGCGCAAAACTGCAATACGAGCAAAGGGGTTCCTCGAAAAAAAAGGTGTCAAAAAAAAATAAATTTTTCCCCCCATCGGGGCCCTCACGTCGGATCGTAAACCTGCACCCTTCGGGCCCGTAGTAAAACCCGGGTAAGGCCAACACCCAGCCCTCTTCCCCCGGGCTTCATCTTTTTAGAGAAAAATTTTCAGTTCAATGAGGAAGCTTTTAACTACTACTATACCCAAAACAATTTGGGAAAAATTTTGAATTTATCTAGTCTTAATCTCACACACAAAAATACAAAATTTTTTAAAAGAGGGGCTATCCTTCGTACCCAATACACCGTTTTCAGCTTTCAGTTGGATCAAAGACATTCACTTATTCGCCAGAAACCTTAAGTGGAAAAAATTCTTTAAACTCCATGAAAGGAGACAATGTATAGAAAAGGCGTTACCCGCAGTTCCAGGATTTTAGGGTTTTTATCTGAACTCCTGGGGAGGAAAAAGATCTTGAAGGGCCTTTTTTCAAAATTACGCCCAAAAAAGCACAAAAAGCCCCCCCTTTCGACAACAAAATTGACACATTTGTCAAAGTTTGTGTTCATCGAGAAACTCCAAGTTTAGGGGAAAAATCACTAGATCATAAAACCCTCAAAGGGAAATATTTCTTTCCCCTTAAAAAACTAGAACAAGATACATCAATTATAATCAAACATCCGCAATGGGGGGAACAAAACATTTTGAATCAACATGACTATGTTAACTTTGTCCTAGACGTACTTAAAGATCCTAATGGGTACACCATTTTACCAGCTGATCCCACCATTGCCTATAAAAAAGAATTAGATATTCTTCTTCAGGAAGAAACTGTCATGTGCACTTATTGACATGAATGAATTTTCCTTTATGTCAACGGCCTCCCCACAAACTGCCACGTTCTATGGTCTACCTAAAGTCCACAAAGGACTAGTACCTCCAAATTTAAACCCCTCGGGCCCCGGGTATTTAAAAATTTTTAAAAAAAAACCCTAAGCCTTTACTTTAATCAAAAATTTGGGCCCCCCTTTTTCACTGCGCTGCCAACAATATCAAAGAAAACTACCCATCTCCTTTTAAAAATTTAAAGGCATGCTTTTTTGGGAAACCCGGGGGGTGGCTAAGTAAATAACGATGTGGAAAGGCCCCCTTTTTTTACTCTATTAAACCCCAAGAATTTGGTTTAAAATCCGTTCAATCATTTCTTGATACTAGGAGCAGTTTTCTTCATGACCACGGTGATTTTGTCCTCCGACTCCTCCATTTTGTCCTTACTCATAATTTTTTTCTGTTCAATGGTTGTTATTACCACCAGCTCAGGGGGACGGCTATGGGGAGCCCCTGTGCTCCCTCATACGCAAATCTCTTCCTGGGCTGGTGGGAAGACACCATTGTTTTTTCTGATCAGTACCACGATATATTGGAGAATATTTTATTTTGGGGCCGCTACATCGATGATGTCATCATCCTATGGTCAGGGTCAGATATCTTATTTAACAAATTTGTAGAGAGGTTGAACTCCAACTCAATAGGTCTGAGGTTTACTTCCACCATACATGCCTCCGAATTGGTATTTCTGGATATTACTATTAAGAAGGGCCATGATGGTACGTTGGAAACTGCATTATATAGAAAATCCACGGCCGGTAACAGTCTCCTTAATTGGGATAGCGCACACCCCTTTCCTCTACGTCGGGGTATACCCAAAGGACAGTACATCAGAGCCAGACGTAATTGTTCATCCATGCCCTCTTTCAAAAAAGAGGCAGATACACTTAGAAGGAGATTTACTGAGCGGGGTTACCCCCAAAAAATCCTTAGAGAAGCGTATGACTGGGCCCGTGGGGTAGATCGTTCATCTTTATTACAATCACAAAAGAACTTAGAGAAAGATGACAAATTGAGAATCATTGGTACGTTTGATAACGCCTCGCCACAAGTAACCAGGATTATTAAGAACTTTTGGCCTATATTACAACAGGACCCTGATCTATCTCAATTTATTGAGCCATTTCCCCAGATCTCCTTTAGAAGGGGGAGAAACATTGGAGACCTCTTGGTACATAGCCACTATGTCCCCCCCAAACCAGAGAGATCATGGCTGCGCAGTGACATCGTAGGGACCTTTAGGTGTGGTCGTTGCAAAGCATGCAAATTTATTTCAGTTTCCAAAGGGGTCAAAATTTTTCATACTGGTAGAGAGTTTAAATCTTATAGTTACGCCAACTGTAAAACTAAAGGCTTAGTTTACCAAGCTTCCTGTGAATGCCCACTTATGTATGTGGGGAAGACAACGCGAGAGCTGAGACGTCGAATTTTGGAGCATGTGGGAGACATCCGTAACAAACGTGATACTCCTTTGGCACAACATATGAATTCAATACACTCTACGAACCCCTTTGCCCTGACCTTTTCTGTGGTTGAAGTGGTCTCTCCATCAGTACGTAAAGGGGACTTTGATAAAAAAAAGTTCTACAACGTGAGGCCAACTGGATCTTTCTTCTTAAAACTCTACATCCTTTTGGGATAAATGATTCCCTTAGTTTTACATCGTTTATTTAGTAGAGTTGTCTTCTGTACTATATTTGTTTATCTATTTTTCTTTATATCCCATCACTAGTTTATTTATTTGTTTGTATCTGCATATTGCTTTATTCCTCATGGCAACTTCTGTATTTATTTATATCTATTGTTTTTTACTAACTACTATTAATTTTTCCTCATAATGAGTGCCGTATGTATTAACTTATTTCTGTGTTCTATCTCTATAGTCTTATCTTATGGCAGCTTACCTTGTATCCCGTTAATCAGGGATGCTACTACCGTTGCCATAGCGCTAACATACGCTACTTATTATTCCTTATGTTAGTGCGCGGCCTTTCTTTTCTTCTGCGCATGCGCAGGCGCATGGCGCCTGCGCTCCTCAATCCGCTGGTTCACCATCGCCATTTTGGTAGTTCTTTATTGTAGTCTTCATCTACGCATGCGTTATTGATTCCTTGCGCTTGCGCAGTGCGCCATTCGAGACGCCGTTACCTCCTACTCGCGCTCGCATTGCTTCAGGTGAGCTAGTACCTTGAATGATATTTAAACTAGTATGTTGCCATTCTAATGCCTGCCTACCTGCTATTTGGTTCCGCATCGTATATTCCGGATCCTAGTACCGGATTGTAAGCAGCGCTATCTTTCACCGGCCATCTTTACAAGGGACGTATGTTGCTTATCTATATACAATATTGGTGTCCTTTATCTATGTTTGTTCCCTGATGAACCCGACTCGGGGGAAACGCGTCGGAACTTTTTTGAAATCCATATTATTATGGTCTATAGCATATATCACTGTGCTTACAACATATATGGAACTTATTTGAACATGGTTTATAGTGCATATTATTGTGCTTACCAATGAGAATATCCCTATTAGGTTTATAAGCTTTTTGTTAGTTTTTTCTTGTGGTGGCTTTGGTTGTTTTACACTTTTGGTACAATTTGTGCTATATTGTATTTATTAGATTAAGGGTTATTTAGGGATTGGCAGGTTTAGGTTCCTGGGTGTGTTCGCCCTTCTTCAGGGCGGTATCCCCGCTTTTCTTAGGTTTAGTACTCATGAGGGTCTTCTAGGGATTGGTTTAGGTCCCTTTTTACTATTTATCCTTAATAAAAGCTATATTTTAGCCTGAAGGTGTATGGTTTAGCTACTGTAGTTTTCTGCATATATTTCTTCTTACGCCGGGCATCTTTATCAGGGGTGTTCTCTTCACCCACTATCTGGAATAAGAGACCTCGTAGTTTTCTACGATACATTCAGCAAGTAACACCAAGTAGATAAATAGCCAAGACAAACAACCTAAAAAGTATGTATACAAATGATAGAAAGGCTGTTGTCTATATGTAAAGTGCAAGTCAATAAGCATATAAGGTAAGGGGAAGTTAAGTATAATTAAATACATAGGGGAGTATATCTGAGGTTAGTGCACACTGTTGCAATAGCCCAAATACTTCTATTGCTATTGCTTCTTCAGGGGTTATCTCATAATGTGATTGCAAGGCGCATTAGATAGCCCAAGAGCAGTAACACTGTAATGGATGCTTCCAGCACGTCACTTCCACTGTCCTGTGATTCGAAACGCAGCATCTAAAATGTGTTACCAAGGGAACATTCACATAAGCGATCCACGGCTAAAGGTTGCAGCGGGTAGTACATATTAAGCGGAATAGGAAAACAAAATAAGTAAAGGAAGTGGAGAAAGAAAAATAATATAGAAATGGGAAGTTATACGTATATATGCTAAAGTGAGAATGGTGCATGCATAATAAAATAATGTTGAAAACATGCGAAGGAATGTGTTTATTTATGATATATACACTCACCGGCCACTTTATTAGGTACACAATGCTAGTAACGGGTTGGACCCCCTTTTGCCTTCAGAACTGCCTCAATTCTTCGTGGCATAGATTCCACAAGGTGTTGCAACGATGCTCAATTGGTACCAAGGGGCCCAAAGAGTGCCAAGAAAATATTCCCCACACCATGACACCACCACCACCAGCCTGAACCGTTGATACAAGGCAGGATGGATCCATGCTTTCATGTTGTGACGCCAAATTCTGACCCTACCATCTGAATGTCGCAGCAGAAATCGAGACTCAACAGACCAGGCAACGTTTTTTCCAATCTTCTACTGTCCAATTTCGATGAGCTTGGGCAAATTGGAGCCTCAGTTTCCTGTTCTTAGCTGAAAGGAGTGGCACCCGGTGTGGTCTTCTGCTGCTGTCGCCCATCTGCCTCAAAGTTCGCCGTACTGTGCGTTCAGAGATGCTCTTCTGCCTACCTTGGTTGTAACGGGTGGCTATTTGAGTCACTGTTGCCTTTCTATCAGCTCGAACCAGTCTGCCCATTCTCCTTTGACCTCTGGCATCAACAAGGCATTTCTGCCCACAGGACTGCCGCTCACTGGATGTTTTTTCTTTTTCTTTTTCGGACCATTCTCTGTAAACCCTAGAGATGGTTGTGCGTGAAAATCCCAGGAGATCAGCAGTTTCTGAAATACTCAGACCAGCCCTTCTGGCACCAACAACCATGCCACGTTCAAAGGCACTCAAATCACCTTTCTTCCCATGCTGATGCTCGGTTTGAACTGCAGGAGATTGTCTTGACCATGTCTACATGCCTAAATGCACTGAGTTGCCGCCATGTGATTGGCTGATTAGAAATTAAGTGTTAACGAGCAGTTGGACAGGTGTACCTAATAAAGTGGCCGGTGAGTGTATATATATATAAAAGGAATGAGTATTGATAAAAGTGTGTGTAAATTTATATATCAAAGGAAAATAGTGAATGATGTATAAATAAAAGTACTAAAAAGGTATTAATGTAAATAAATAGTAAATGGGATGATGAAATAAATAACAAAATGTGAGCAAAAACAATTCTACGTATATTTCTAGTGAAAAACAAAAATAAATAAATAAACAAAAAAAAAAATCAGTGATAAAATTGGTGAATAGGGAGGAAAGTTAATATAGGTTTATTGCTAATATTGGTTTCTTTTTGCTCTACACAGTTTCAAAATGGATTTGCGAGACAAAGGCCAAATGTGGCTGTCTCAATTGGATGGTATATTTAAATGCACCATGCAAAATGATGACCCAAAAATGGACCTACTCAGGAATTAAAGAATACATTAACAACATTACTTTATATATACTTTCATATCTGGTGGAATAAACCATCATTGGAGAGTTATTTAGTTAAAGAGTTAATTCCTAGGGGCCTTAGGCTATGTCTCCACTGCACTATTTTATGGTCGTATCTTCGGCGCTTTTAGGATTTTAAAAGCGCCGAAAATACGATCGTTTGTGCGGCCCCCATTGACTACAATAGAAAAGACAAGCTGTAGTCTCCATAGGTCGTCTTTTCTACAATCGTCTTCTGGCGCATATACATGTTGTATAACACGCTGGCACTTTTAGTTTTCTTGGTGTCTTCCCATACAATTGTATGGGTGATGTTAAAAAAAACGAGAAGCGTTTGCACAAAACATGACAAAAACTGCAGTCCTGCAACGGAAAAAAAAGTCTGCTTTCGGCCGTTTTTTGTCCGATGCAGTGTAGCCATAGCCTTAGAGTACAGGCCTTTCCTTCTTTTCCTGTGGAGGATTCTTTTTCTCAAACAAGATGGGAGGAGATCGGAATGAATAAAAAAAGTTTGAAGGCATTAGAAATTGAGATTGATGATATCAAAAATAAGTTAACCAGTGAATATCCATCTCATAGTGTTGAAAAATTCTGGGGTGAACGGACTAATCAGTACCTCATACGTGCGAAAGATATCCAAGAGATTAAGACAAAAAAAACAGAAAGTTACCTAATAGATTTTCAAATGAATAGAGTATATACTGTAAATGGAACTATATAACACTCAATAATAAAAAATCATTACATCAAATGACTCTATCAGTAACATCTTAATAATTCATGGACAGCGGTTCTGCTAATTCTACACATAAGGATGCTTGGAGGTTATGGACGGGCAAAAGGAAGCAAGATATGAATCTAAAAATTGAAGGGGAAAAGTGGAAAAGTGATGTCCCATTCAGATAAATCAGATAAATCAAATCCCCTTTAATCTTTCGGCGACAAACTAACTTTGGCTCAGGAAAAAGTTTTGGGTTTGAGTTTAGCTTTTTCTCCATCTTCCTCTTTTTGATTTTTCACAGCTTTAAGAATCTTGAATCTTTTTTGGCCGAAAAATTTACTTTTAAAAAATAGTTTAAGACTCCACAAATTGTTCAAACTGTATGGTCAAGTCAGGAGTTGGAGTCATTTAAAATTTTGGAGGATTTGAAGGGATGAAAATGATGTGGTAACATATGGTAAGGAATTGGAGAAATTTACATCCTAAATCCAATAGATTCCCCACATTTAATATATGTCTCAACATCGAGTTATTTGTCAAAAGGGTTGCAAATGATTTAATTTTTTTTATAAATAAACATTATGTGGTAATCTTACGAGGGAACAGTGTTAAGGTTTGAGAGCATTGCAACAGTGAAGGATATACTCATAAAGCCGGCATATAAAGGGGGCGGGGATATTGTGACCTGGCCATGCCACATGTATAAGAAAGAAGCATTTCACAATTATGCAACCAACAATGCTATAAAATATTGTCTTATAATCCTCTCACTTCTTTTCAGGATAGTTTGAAATCTTTGATTCATGAAGCTCTGATGGAGGGTCTTATTACAAAAAATACTACCTATCTGTATAAAATCTCAGGATTGCCAGTTTTTATTTACTCCCAAAAGTGCAAAAGAATCTCAAGACTCCCCCTGGAAGACCTAATATCAGGAAATAGCAGTGTATGTTAGCCATTGTGTAAGTATATTGATTCATATTTGAAACCTTAGGCTGAATGGCTGAATTTTATTATATATATATATATATATATATATATATATATATATATATATATATATATATATATATATATATATATATTGTAAGAGGACAGAAGGGATTGTGGTGGACCAGAGATATGTGTCACCAAGGACCCTGGCATTGGTGAGGTGAAAACCTGTAATTTCAGGTGTCAGCAGCGGTAGGTTGCTGACATATGTTTTCTGTTAGTAGTCTGGGTCTGGTTTTCACAGGAGCAGTCAGAGAGTTGGGTGGGTGACTGCTCCCACATCTTCAGGGTCCAGGCCAGAGTTTGGCTGCTGTATGTAAGCCTGGAGATCAAGTGGGAGGGGAGTGATTGATTGTCTGTGATGCTGGGAGAGTGCTGGTGTGCGCACCAGAAGATCCCAAGAACAGACTACTCGCCGGTCTCAGTTGGAGACAAGAAGGGCTGGAGGCATGATCTGGACACAGGACTGTAAGTGTCCCACACAGACGGTGTTAATCTGTTTTATTTTCTCTGCATTTTGGCTGAAGTTAAGCCCACGTTTATGCTGCTGTCTATCTAAGGCTGAAATAAACGCCTGAACAGAGGTAAAGGACTGGTCCTGTGTTATCCTACCACCGAGCTGATCCCTTACAATATATATATATATATATATATATATATATATATATATATATATATATATATATATATATATATATAGTTGTATATAAAAAAGTCAGCCAGTCATATATATACAGTTGAAACCAGAAGTTTACATACAGTATATAAAGAGACACATATGCATGTTTTTCTTACTATCTAACATGAAATCAGAGTAGACCTTACCCGTTTTAGGTCAAATAGGATTACCAAAATTATTTATGTTTGCCAAATGGCAGAATAATGAGACAGTGAATTTTTGTAAGACATTTTTATTACTTTCTACAAAGTCAAAAGTTTACATGCACTAATATTACTATGCCTTTAAACAATTTGAGACAGCTCATGTGATGATATAATATCTTTGGAAGCTTCTGATAGGTTTATTAACAACATCTGAATTAATTAGAGACATGCCTGTGCATGTATTTTAATGCACACCAGAAACACACTGGTTCTGCGTGTAACATCATGGGAAAGTCTCAAATTGTGGACTTGACAAGTCTGGATCATCCTTGGTTTCAATTTCCAGATAGCTGAAGTTGACTCTTTCATCTGTACAAACAATTATACGCAGTGGCGGGACGATGGGTATGCGGTCGCCTATTTCTGCCTATGATGAGGGGGGCGCAGGTATGGAGCTGCCTCAGCTCCTCACACATCTATTGTGTTTATCCTGTCCCCATGCTCCCTGGTGTCGGAGGACGGGGGTCGGGAACATCATTGGTGGCAGTGGAGAATCAGCAGCGCTGGGGGAGTCAGATTCAAGCCCCCCCAGCCTCCCTTCCCTCCTCTGACAGCTCCTTTACTGGACACTGCCAGAGGATCGACCCCAGTGGATTACTGGGAAAGGGGGCGGAGCCACGAAGCTCCACCCCTCTAGGCAGTAAAGCACTGAGTGCCCTGAGGACAGGATACCTGCCGCTGTCCAGGTTAGTGATTATGTGCTGAGGAGGTAGGGAAATTTTAGAGGGGGGAGGTTTAGAGTAGGTGTAGAAGGGAGTAGATGAGAGTTGAGGGGGGCTTAGAGTGGGGGTGATTGGTAGAGGTCCAGGGGTAACAGGTGGGGGTTTGTTGGGTTATGCACTTAATCCACAACAGGCACTCAGCATTCTTGGGTGCCTGCTGTGGGGATATCACTCAGCTTTCCTGGGCACTAACTTACCTATCTAGCATCCAGGAAAGCTGTGTGACATCCCCTACAGCAGGCATCTAGGAAAGCTGGGTGATGCCCCATTCCCCACAGCAGGCTATAATCAGAAAGCAGGCTGCTGTGGGGGATGGAGCATCACCCAGCTTTCCTGGATGCTGGATGGGTTAGTCAGTGCTCAGGAAAGCTGTGTGACATCCCCCACAGCAGGCATCCAGGAAATCTTGGTGCCTGCTGTTGGGGGATGGAGCATCACACAACTTTCCTGGATGCTGAATAGCGTATTCAGCACCTGAAAAAGCTGTGTAACATCCCCCACAGCTGGTGTCAAGGAAAGCTGGGTGACACTCCACCCTTCACAGCAATCTGCTTTCTTATCATAGTCTGCTGTGAGGGATGTCACCCAGCTTTCCTGGATGCTAGATAGGTTAGTCAGTGCCTGGGAAGACTGGGTAACATCCCCACAAAGTGTGATGCTCCATCCCCCACAGCAGGCACCCAACTTTCCTGGACGCCTGCTGTGGGGCATGTCACCCAAATTTTCCAGGTGCTGAATAGGCTATTCAGTATCCAGGAAAGCTGTGTGACACTCCATTCCCACAGCAACCTACTTTCTTATCATAGACTGCTGTGGGGGATGGGGTGTCACCCCGCTTTCCCGTGCTAAACAACTTTTCTGAGAGACTGAGGTAAGTGAGGTCACCCAGCATTCATAGTAGCTGGATATGTTATTCACATTAGGGAAGGCTGGGTGACATCCCCTACAGCAGCCTATGATAGGAAAGCAGGTTGTTGTGGGGGATGCAGCATCCATTATTATATAAGTTTGTATAGTGTTTCTGTTTTTTTTTTACAGGTTTCATAGTTACATAGTTACATAGTTAGTACGGTTGAAAGAAGACACGTGTCCATCAAGTTCAAACAAGGGTGGGGAAAACGTGGGTGATGGGAGAGAGACAAGGGCATGATGCCCAGCCTCACCACTGGTTAATTACCTTGAAACCCACAAGGCATGAACCAATCTGCTCCAGTGGAGACTGTATCTCTGACCCCAGAGCCTCCACCAGCCAGATCCAGAATTTTACATGGCTACATACGCATTAAAGGGGTTTTATTATTTCATTAAATGGTCTTCAGAATAAGGGGACAGTGAAAACAAACAACTTTGCAATTAGATGTCATTAGCAAAGCTGTCTTGTATTCACAGTATTCCTTATCTTGTGTTTTTGTTTACACTGATATCCAGTGCTGGTCGGATCCCTCCGGATCCCTCCTCCTTGCATTTCACTAGCTGAGAGCTCATTTACATTCTGTACAGCCCCTGGTCTTATTCATGGAGCGAGCATTCCTGTGTCTCTCACTCAGGGACCGGCACATTTTCACTTTACACAGCCAGAAGAAACAGAATTACACTGAAGGGCTTACACAATCAGGAAACAGCACAATTTGTGTCGATCCCTGCCTGACTCAGAGTTAGGGGTCGTAGCATTTTCTCTCTCCACACCCAGCAGAAACAGACTGCAACAGATTCTACAATGAGAAAACATAACAGTTTTGTCCCGGTGCCTAACTCTCCTGCATAGAACTGAGATCTGTGCCGTTCATAGAGCTGTAACACATCAACTGTAACACATCTCCAGCCGTGAGAGGAGAAGAGTGCTCAGTCTAGATTGAATGCAGCCTGTGGTATGTATACAGCTCTTACAAAATAAGACTGATAGGAATAGACACAGTGACATGTGGACTCAGAGGAGGAGGGGGAGATGAGGGGGAGGGGAGTCTCGGGAGCCAGCAGGAATAGTGAAGGGGGGGAGGATGTCACCCAGTTGGGAGGGGAAGAAACGCCCCTGCATTTCTGGAGTTGAGAAGCTGAGAGCAGTATGAATCAGCCGAACTAAGGAAGCGATACATCCCCTTTAATATTCTTTAGTTCTAGGTAGGTATCTAAGCCTTTCATGAAACTCTCTACAGTCCTTGCCGTGACCAGCTCCTCAGGCAGGCTAATCCACAGATTCAACGTCACACTTACAGCTCAATGGCTGGTGGATACACTGAATACCAGCAGTGGGCGTCTCTGGCCCTTGTGCTGCATGGGAAAAGATAAGCAGTGCCGTTAATTAATGAGCAAATGCTCTAGGGTACTAGTTCACACCAGCATGCAAAAAGCCACAGTATAATACACGGGGAGACTGCAAAAATGCAACAATACCGATGAGAATTGCATATAGATAAAGCGATACAAAGGGTAACGCCATTTATACAGTTACACCATGCTGGGTTTCAGCTTATATCACCGACAAAACAATGTGGGCAAGCTGCCCAGCACTTAGAAGGTGCACTGCACAAAATACTTGTATCCTATTTTGTGCAGTGCATCTTCTAAGGGCTGGGCAGCTTGCCCACATTTTTTTGTGGGTGATATAAGCTGAAACCCAGCATGGTGTAACTGTATAAATGGCGTTACCCTTTGTATCGCTTTATCTATATGCAATTCTCATCGGTATTGTTGCATTTTTGCAGTCTCCCCATGTATTATACTGTGGCTTTTTGCATGCTGGTGTGAACTAGTACCTAGAGCCTTTGCTCATTAATTAACGGCACCTGCTATCTTTTCCCATGCAGCACAAGGGCCAGAGATGCCCACTGCTGGTATTCAGTGTATCCACCAGCCATTGAGCTGTAAGTGTGGCTTTGTAGTTTTTTGGTAATTTATGTCCCATTTTTCTGTGGTTTTGTTTATTCCACAGATTCACAGTTCTTACAGTGAAGAACACTCTTCTCCTCTGGAGATTGAATCCTTTTTTCTCTAGTCGAAGGGAATGTCTGCTTGTCTTTTGAGGTGGCTTCACTTGAAATAATTTTTCCCCATACTTTTTGTATGGACCATTTATATATTTATATAAAATAATCATGTCCCCCCGAAGCCGTCTTTTCTCAATACTAAATAAGTTAAATTCTAGAAACATTAAAAAATTTTTTTTAGTACTAAACTCCATTCCCTGCACACCCTGAAGGTCAAGGTTGCAGATAATCTTCTGCGGGTGCAGGGGATGGACTTCAGCCGCACAATATGATCCATAACTCGATAGCCCCTTAACCTATCATTCCTTGACCCCTCTCATCTCCAGCTATTACCCAATCGCCCCCTCACCTCAACCCATAACCCCATAGCCCCATGAGCTTCACCCATAACCACATAGCCCTCTCACCTCCACCCTTAACCACCACATAACCCCCTCGCCTACACCTATCATTCCGTGACCACGCACCTCCCCCCATCACCCCATCGCCCTCTCACCTACAGTCTAAGTTGTTTGTGTGGTAAATTCTACAGAGACAAGTCGTGGCTGGGAGAAGTCATCATGGCGGTCGGATAAAGAAGAAGAGGGAAAGAGAATGAGGTCTATGGGACTTATTCTTGGCCTCCTGCATTGGAGATCATAAAACCGCAAGTGCAATATTGACCTTTACGTATTTTTCTACATAGCATGTATCTATGCCTTATACTGCTTTATATGATCGTAATAATGTATTGAAAATTTGAGACTATTAGTCATTTTGGAGTGATTACTAGTGAATGTTGCTACAATAAGGGTGGACAGGAAGGCGTCCAATAGTCCCTCCAATGCCCGCAGTATATTTACTGAGAAAGAGGTCTATAAACTTTTATTAGTGATATATTATTTAATATAAATACATCCTAATAGTCCCTAGTTACTGTGCTCTTGTGTTAGCATAATTGTGTTTTTTTCTGATTCCAAACAGCCAGGAAGGGCGCAGGCAGCATGTGTCAGGTTAGCACCAGGGATTTAATTTTTTTCGAGGGGGAGGTGGGCACCATTGCTTGCCTAGGGCACCAAAATGCCTTGTCCCGGCCCTGATTATACGCAAGTACAAACAAGATGGAAATTTCCAGCCATAATATTGTTCGGGAAAAGGAGGGGGTTTGTGTCTCAAGATGAACGTGCTTTGGTCTGACATGTGATATCAACCCAAAAATAAAAGCAAAAGCCCCTTGTGAAGTGTTGGCAAAAGGTGGTCGATTGCGTTTATCCCAGTAAAACTGTTTATAAAACATGGGCTTAAAGGTCGAAGCCATTACTCCAAAAGAAACATATGAAAGCCAGATTATTCAAACAGAAAATAAGATCTTCATCATTGGAGACATGTCCTGTGGTCTCACAAAACTAAATTTGAAACTTTTTGGGCTATAATGCCATTTTTTGTTTGGAGGAAAAGGGAGAAGTTTGGGAAAGCCAAAAAGCACCACCCCAACTGTGAACATGGGGGTGGAAAGGCTCATGTTGGGGGGATGTTTTGTGCAGGAGTGACTGGTGCACTTCCAAATAGGGCATCATGAGGAAAAAATTTTATGTGGCTTTTCTAAGAACATCTCAAGAATCACCCAGGAAGTTAAGTTGGGGGGGAAAGGGGTCTTCCAAATGGAAAAGCCCCAAATTCATCTGCAAATGGTTACTTCAAGGGGTCCAATGTTTGGGGGGCCATCCAAACCCCTGATTTTTTCCCCTTTGAAAATGTATGGGAAAATCGAAAAGGGGGTGAGAAAGGCAACCTACATCATGGTTAGTTACACCATTTATCGGAGGTGGGCAAAAATTCCTACCAACTATTTTGAAGCTTGTGGAAGGATATCCAAATGTTTGATAAAGCATTCAGTTAAGGGAAAATTCTATCAATAAAATTTAAAATGTGTTTGTGTGTGTATTTATATATAATATATATATATTTTATATATTATATATTTTATATTTTTATATAAAATTTAAAAGGTTTTTTTTTCCCCTTCGTTTTTTTTTTCAAACCTATGTTGTATGTTTTTGTTTGGGTTTTTTTAATATGTATGTTTTTAAAATGTATTTATTTATTTTAGTGGTGTAATTTTTAAAAATTATTTGCGGATCCGTTTTTTTTCAGGTTTTGTTTTTTGTTTTTTTGGTGCCCTTGTTCCATATTTGGTATATTTAGGAGAAAAAAATTTTCTGGTTTTTATTTCCCCCAAAAAAGATTTTTTTTTTTTGGGTAAGCAAGGGGGCCCCAACAATTACTTTCCCTGAAATTCTGATGGGCAGCCCTGCCTAAGACTTTAACTAGGTCTTCAGAAGCTCTCTAAGATGCAGATAAAGTCCCACCTTCTCAGGTCTCAGGTTCATCCTGTGTAGGATAAAGTACGTTTGGCTGTCCTATATCACCATCTTTAACTGTAGACATCTGTGGTGGTTTGGAAAGACTCTGGAATGTCAATAATGTCCCATTAACTTCCATGCTATCAGTTTCAATTTTCTTTTCAATGTTTAAACATTTCTGTCTGACTAGCGACACAATGCCATGCAGGAGAGAGAGTCACAAAAATGCCTGATTCATTCAGAAAAAAAGGTCTGTTTTGGGTTTTTTAAAAGACTAGGCCCTAAAGGGATTCAAACCTTTTTGGTTTTTTTTCATAGCAGTGGAAGAAATACATACAATTTCAAGTTGCCAAAATCCTCTGTTGGTACTTCCCACATCTTCATGATCTGTAAGAAAAGGACAGATTTTCTGGAATGTACACTGTAGCCAGGATGATCAAGTGCTTCTCTGTCAAAGAAAAATTGGCTTGCCCCTTTTCCCCAGAGGTTTTTTTGTTTTTCCCCTTTCTGATTATATCAACAAAATAAGGGTTTTGTCGGGGGCCCCAAAACCCGCTGTTTTTTTTTTTCCCCTTTAAGGGGAAAACCCCTTTTTTGGGCTTAAAGGGGGGTTTTTGCACGATGTAAAGTTTATGTGGGATCCCCCCAAAATGGGTATTTAATCACTTTTCTAAATATATGTGTTACAAAAAAATTTCAGACTTTAAAAGAAACTACAGTCTTTCCTGCCCCTTTTTTTTTTAAAGCTTGCATTACAAACCCACCCCGCGGCCGGGGTTGAAAAAGAGCACCCCTTTTAAACTGTTTAAAGAGAGCTGAAGAAGTTTCAAAGGGGGTGGGGAGAAATTTGTTGTCTTTTGTATACAGTAATCCCAGTTGTAGTGTGATTATCGGGAGATCCTTTCTTTATCTGATGACAGGGGAACCCTGAAGGGGGTTTCAAGGGCTGTGGAGAAAAAGGTGTTTTTCTTTGATAAGGGAAATTTCTAGTTGTAGTGTGAATTTTTTGAGGGGAACATTGAAACGATACCCCTAAAGCACGGCTCTGTGCTCTGGCAGTCTCTCTCTCGCTCGCGTGGTTTTTTTTTCTTTTTTTTCTTGCAGATAAGGCACTTCCCGGCAAGTCCCCCTTTAAAAGGGAAAAAAAGTTGCCATTTTTTTTTTACTTATTTTAAAAAAAGCCCCTGAAACCATATTCTTTTGTCTCAGTTTGTTTTTTATTTCCTGATTGTTTGATTTTCTATTTGGCCCCCTTTTTAATATGATTTTGGGGAAGACATTCTTGCTTACACTGCTTTAGACCAGTAGAGAGATACTTTACGCAGCTTCATGCATATAGGATTCTTAAGCCCGTTTCTGTCTCACAGACGTCTATAGGAGAGTTTTCACTGTGAAGGGAGGGAGAGGGGGAGCTGTGACATTCCCCTCTTGTGACTGGTGGATTCTGTGTTATCTGTACACAATGGTGTCTCCTTTCACTTCGACCCTGCTATTACTGATAATGAGTACACTGCTGAAAAGCTCTCTAAACAGAACAGGAAGTATCAGACTATTATTAGGCTTAGTGGCCAAAGTGAAAACTGCAGGACTTAAGAATTATTTTAAAAATACTGAAAGTGATATGGAAAATTTTAAAAATAAACCCAAAAAATTTCCCAAACAAAGTGTTTACATAATAATGTGAGGGTTTAAAAATAAGTCATTTTTTGATGACACATTCCCTTTAAGCTCCAGATGGCTTTTTAACCATGGCCAGGAAGCCTCTAATGTAAGCTAGATACACAGATCTGGGCAAAGGGCTTCTCAATTTGGTGGAGTCTTTGCCAATCCAGGTCGTGCAGGATTTGAGGCTACAGTGCACAGTGATTGTCTAACATCTTGGGAGACCTTTTTCACTGTGTATGGAATTTCCACTGAAGTGGTGAAATATAAGCATGAGTCCACAGAATTGTCCCAATGGTGGCCCTTATTACAAGCTTCAGTGACTGTCTAATCTCTTGGAAAACTTGTTCCACTCTGCAAGCATGTCCAATTAAAATAGCCTCCTCCGATTATGAATCTATAGAATTGGTTTTATAGTGACCTGCACTACAGGGTTCAGTGATTGCTATAAATTTAATTACCATTAAATTGTCTCAAATGAACATAAAATGAGTCCATAGAATTGTTTATGTGGGACACTCATTAGTCGAATACTTTGTTTGATGTACCTAATAACAGTAGCCTAGTGGAATGGAGATAAGAGACCTTGGTGAATCCTCTGATTCGTAGAGGAAGAAAATAAACTCTTAAAGGGAACTTCTCACATAGGTTTTATCACCATTGCTGAGCATACGCTAGTGACAGACATGCTGTTTCAAGCAGTGTGTCTCTTATTATGGAAGATGCACTAATTTCAGAGTATTTAATGCTCAAATCTGGCAGTTTGCAGCCTGTTCTGCCATAAAAGTGTCCACTTAATTCATGAGCTAGCTCTGCCCACCTGTTGGTTATTCACAGGTTTCTACTTATTCAAAGTAAAAGTTTGAATCAGCAATCGGTGGGTGGGGATAGTCACGGGTGGGCAGGGCTAACTAATTCTGTTCTGGCAAAACAGGCTGAAAACTGCCAGATTTGAGCATTAAATGCTATGAAATTGCTGCATCTTACATATTAAAGGACACCACACTGGAAACAGCATGTCTGTCAAAAGCTTGTAATGTCCTCAGCAAGGGTGGCATAGCCTATGTGACAGGTGTATTTCTAGTTATCAGGAATCCCAGCACTGTATACAAGTTGTGGGAGGGAAATGGGATCTTTTCTAGTGTTTTAGTCCACCTAGGTTTGTTAGGCTTGTTATGGTTAGTTAGCAAAAAAGCTGTAAAGAGTATAGCCTGACTTCTCTAATTGAGATACCTTAATAAAGAACCTATTCTTCACTAGCTCTGGAACCGAGTGCTGTAAGAATGTATGACTGAGAGTAATCCAGAGATTACAATATAGCTTCAAAAGCTGGTCAATAGAAGCAGAGATACTAGCAAGTCTTCATTTCTAGCAACCATCACTGTACTCAGAGCTGTGCAACATCAGTATTCCAGAGGGCAGGTACACTCAGCCTTTACACTCAGTCGCTGTCAATAGTCCTTTTGCCACACAATCTTCTGGCTTCCTTGGGAGCACTGAGTTAGATCTTTTCTACTGATTTCAATTGGAGGACATCTGGTCTCTTGAAGAGACCAGAATTCTTGATTATGAGAGTGAGGATTGTCTATCTGGCTCTCCTTTGGATGCACCGAATAATGTCTTCATAAGACTAATGAGAAGTTCTTCCTGCTTTAGACTGGAGAACTTTTGGCTCTTTATAAGAGACCAGGAATCCAGATTGTAGGAGCACGGGTTGTTTTATTCTGGCTTTATTCTCTGGAGCACTGAGTAAATATTACTCCAACCTTTGCTAGCTTGCAATATAGAATTGTCAATTGAGAAGTCCTATCTTACTCCATATATAAGATTTGTTAAATGCACATATAAAAGTATGATTAGGTAGTTATTCAGAATAGCTCTTAAACCTCTCTTGGCACAACATAGTACTCTATTTTTACCTTGCTAGAGAGATGCTGCCAGCTGAATTAATTTTCTATAAAAATCCTATTCATGCTTACAAGGTTTTGTATAAGAAATCGTAGAATGCATGTATATATAGACTTTCATAGAATCCTAAAAATAAAAACTAGTCCCTAGTTGTAAAATGGAATTGGATTGCATTTTATATGTATACATATAAATAAAAGGAACACACGCACCTGAAGGGCGAAGTGCCCCTGGGCAGAAATGTTTGTGGGCCTCTTACCTGTTGTACTTTTATTAGCTCTTATTTTTATTACAGATAACTTATCAGTGAAGGGTACTGGCACATTTCTGATCTTGAAGAACTTCTCAAATACCCTACACACTCAATTCAAAGTATGTGAAATACATTTCATGTGCATTTATAAATCTGTCAGATTGTGCAAGTGCTGAGAGAGAGAAAGAGAGAGAGAGAGAGAGAGAGATAGAGAGAGAGAGTCAACCACCAGTCACCAAACTTTTGGATGGGGGCCCCCCATCTCCTCCTCCCCGCCCCCCAACCATGAGCATTTACCGAGACCTTTTAAGTCATGTAGTTACTAGATAATACAAAGAGTGAATACCTCATCGAGCATATCACCATCAAACTGCTACCAAAAAAATCTCACTATACTAAGACCAACATTACCAATAATGCTACTACATAGGAACCCGATTATACCACGAGAACACGACCACAAATTATCACCAAATAGTGAATGAAAAATACCCCTATATCACCACTGAATAAAGATCAGTATACAAAGACCATTATTACCTCCATACAGTGATCATTTAGTGGTAGATACCACTGTACACAGACTCTGCAGACTGTATATTACCTCCAAACAGTGACCATATAGTGGTATATACCAGTGTACACAGGCTCTGCTGACATATAAGTGATTACAGTGCAGTTACATCTTGTGACTCATACGTGATGTTTCTCTGATGAGTTGTTCACACTCCCTTTTCTTCTGCACCCAATCCAGATCGCCATGATGAATTCTCCCGGACACCACTTGTCCCTGCAAATTTGGACACAAATATCTTAGAATCCTCACTTTTCCAGCACCTCCCTCCCCGTTCCCCACCTCTGTACACTCTGGGAAATGGGGTACAGGCCATAACTTTGAGGCCCAGTCTCCTAGATGGGTGGAACAGAGGATTCACCCCTGGAGATTGTGTTACAGCTATAGCCTGTACCGCTCAGAATCATGTTACCAGATAGGAAGGTTCCCATTAGATAGGTTGGTACCAACCTACCTAGGTAGGTAGATTAGTAGGCTCCAAGTAGGTAGGTAGAGAGTACATAGGCCCCAGATAGGTAGGCAGTACATAGGCCCCAGGTTGGTAGGCCACAGGTAATTAGGTAGGCTATAGGTAGGTAGGTAGATTGGCCCTAGTTAGGCAGTAGTTAGGCCCCAAGTAGCTAGGTAGATAGGCTATAGGTGTGGCCCACATAGGTAGGTAGGCTATTGGTGGGGCCCACATAGGTAGGTAGATAGGCTAGAGGTCAGACCCACATAGGTAGGTAGGCTATTGGTGAGGGCCACATAGGTAGGTGGTAGGGGGTTATGGGGGGGCCCCTAAAGGTGGGAAAGGGTTTTAGGTAGGTTTAAAAGGGGGCCCCTATTAGGTAGGCGAGTTAAGGTAGGATTGCAGGGGTTTATTGGTTTTGGGGAAACTTTAAATGGAGGATTTAGGTAGTTATGGGGCCCCCTATAAGCGGGCACTTAAGGGCCCATTTGGGGGCGGGCTTGGTATTTTTTGGCTATAGGGGCCCTATAGTGGGGCAGGCAGGGTTTAGGTGGTATAGGGGCCATATGGGAGGCAAGCTTTTGGTATGGGGCCTTTATAGGCAGGCAGGCTATAGGGCCTATATAGGGAGGAATGCAGGTTTTAGGGATCCATATAGGCAGGCAAGTAGGGTATAGGGCCCTTATAGGCAGGCCGAGTATAGGGCCCATTGTGGTGAAAAAAGGAAAAAAAAGGTATTACCTTTCCCAGGACCCCCTGAGTAAAGAGCTCTGGCCCCCTTTGGCCAGCGTGGGCGGGCGTTAATTGATTCAGCACGGTAAAACCTTTTAATGATTAAAGTGCTAATATTTATTTTAGGGTTTGTTGAATTAGATTAAACTAACCTTGTACTTTTTCTTGCAAGCAGATGTAAGGGAGTCTCCCTTTGCCCCCGGCCCAAAATAATATTATAAAAATTTTTTTTGGTAGTGATATATTGGTGTTTATTTTTATTTTTTTGTTTTATTGTAAGTTGTGGGTTTCTGTGTTACAATAGAGTTTGTGCACACATGTTTTTTTGACAGGTGCTACTTATGTACGGTACCTTTCTTTAGGATGAGTGTTTGTTGCCTATCTTTGTGTTGTAGGAAGCATTTTGTTATAGCATTTTGCGTTTTATCCTCAGGGGAAGCCATATTTGCCTTGTTTGGTGCCACAAATATAGTGGTAGCTATAAGGAGTGAGCAGTCACAGCGATTGTCAAAATATCTCTGTGCCACCTATGCTGCGGTCAACTATTATTATTTATTGTAAAGTGTATTAATTCCAGGGCGCTGTACATTCCGTGTTTTTCATCATAAAAATGGAAACTAAGGGGATTATGGAACTGGTGCTCAAAGTTAATTTTCTACTATTTTCAGTGTCAAATGACCTGAATTTATGAAGTGGTTTTGTGCGTTCATAAAAGGTATCTAAAGTTCATTGCACCTCATGTGTTTTTGGGCAATTATGGACTTGGCGATAATAGTGCGCCCAAATTGTATAAAGGGGAAAAAAAAGTCATTAAGATAGCGTTCATTAATAAAAACTTTGTAATGATCTTGCTTGGTGGAAAAGGTTGTGGTCTTGTATATTTTAGAATAAAGGGTGGATTTGAAAAAATAAATTTCAAATTTAATGTAGTAAAAATTCAAAATTTTTTTTAAAAAATTTTAAAAAAATCAGGGGGTTATTTAATGTAAATTAGTTTTGTTTTTTTATTTTTAATGCTCTTTAGGAGATTTTTTTTAAAATTTTTTGGATATTATATATTTCTATATTCATTTTATATAACATTTTTTATTACATTTATATATTTGAATTTTATATAGTTTGATAATTAACATAAATTTACTTTTTCCTTTGTATGGTTTTAAATTTGAGAAATTTTGGAAATTTTTGCTAACAGAATTGTTCCATTTTAGACCACATTGAAATAGGCTGTGTTCGAGCAGTGTGCGCCTTGTTTTACAAACCACTTTATATAGTGTCTAATATTGGTGTGTTTGAACCCCTCCAAACGCCCCAGAACACCCCTTTTTTAGGCGTTTTCAAGTGTCAAGTCTACAAAAAATGTGTAGCACATTGTTAGGGCTTAGAATCGTAGCCGGCTATTTTGGCGATTTGAGCGGGGAAAAAGGGTAAAAAACCCGTCATACGTTCCAATTTTATTTTGACACAGGGGAAGGAAACCCCTGCCGTGAAGGCTTATAATCTATTAGTCGGCTTAAACTGCAACAAAATTTTGCGACATTTTTTTGACGAAATTCTGATGAATTTTTGGTAAGGCATGTCAATTCCTGGCCACACACCTTTCTCACAAAGCCAGGCTTGAACCTTAGCTAAACCATGAGTTCTTTCTGGACAATTTGCAAAAAGAGTCTAAATTACATAATAAATGTATCTGCAATCAGCCCTTACTTTGCGTCTATCAAAACATATATTTAAAATCTAGCAAATGTTGTCATTGTGGGGACCGGTGTTTGGGTGCTACATCCTGACATTTACAGCCTCTTTATATTTTCATTATATATTAAAAAAATGTGAAAAATGAAAAATAATTATAATAAAATTATAATACCAAAGCCTTCTCTTTTTTAAAAAATTAAGAAAACCCCTAAGCTCAGTTTACTTTTTTTTGTTAAAATAGTTCATTTAAAATTTGCTAACCCCTTTCCCTGCACTTGGTTGGGCTATGAACGAAAATTAAATTTTAAAAATTTGTGCGATCAAATTTTTATTCATGTTTGAATCTTAAACTTGACGCAAAGGAGACATGATTCAAATGTATATAAATTCCCAGGGATTTTTTTTACATTTCATCCAATGCAACGGGGTTTTTTAAGGGGCGCTATAAAAGCGGGTGGTGTGATAATAAAGTTACGATAGAGGCAAAAAAATCTTTTAACTTGCATCTATGAACAAAACAAACATATCACAACTTTTGCAGCCCGAATTTTGAGTGTTTTGGGAAATGTAGTTTGTTTTTATATTTCTTTTTGCTTATTGACAAAATCCAATTTTACTTTTAAAAAAATATATTTTCCCCCCAAAGATTTGCATTAAAAAATCTGTTGTCTGATTTTCATGTATATATTGGAAGTATTTTTTTTAATTTTAAATTTCACTTAATGCTAAAAGGAAAGCAAGAAGTGAAGGTTGAAAATGGTGGGGTTTTTTTTCGTAAATGAAAAGAGGTCGTGCTATTAACCTAACTTCAGAAAAAAATGTTCTTAGAAAGAAAGCTTTCATTTTTTTTTTTAAAACAGTTGGGCCCGGGTCCTTTTAAAAAATTAGAATTGTTTTGAAGAAGTGGTGGCGTTAGGGAAAACCAAAAAATTAATGTTCTTTTTAAAATTTTGGCAACAATTTCACGCATTTAAATAAGGCTTAATTTAAAAACGCATTGTGATTGCAGAGAAAGCGCTGTCAATCTTTGACAATAATCAAGGTACGTGAAAAATGCAAAAGGGTTGATTGTAAGGGTATGCTCACACAATGGATTTTTCCAACAGCACGCCTTGGATTTCTGCCACGCACTGGCAGCTTGTATTCTGTTGATTTTGGATGCAGATCAGCCACGTTCAATGGGGTTAACCCAATGTTAGCTCCCAATGCATCTCTTTAAAACTTGTTTTTTTTCAATTATCTGAATTTCAAATCTGTGTTTCCCAATTAGTAAAGTTATCATGTTTATATACCGCTCAGCGAATGCTGTAAAAATGAACCCCAAAGGCGTAACTGCAAGTGTTTCTTTATTTTCATGGCCCAGAGCTTAGAGGTGTTTATTAAGTTTTAGCACCTTAGGGTACCCACAAACCTATAATGATGCCTAAAAAATATCCCAATGAAAATGAGACCCCAAAAGTCCAGTAGAGCGCCCCCTTAATATAGAAACTGCAAAGAAATAAAATTTTAAATTTCCTTTTCTTTTTCTTTTTAAAGTTTTAAAATGTTGTTTTGAATCTTTGAGTGGGGCAGTTTTTAGGAGTCAATTTGGGGCATTTAAAAATACAGGGGGCCTTTAAAGCCAGTCAGAATGGTGATCATTAAAAAATTGTGGTGCAAATTTTTTTGAAATGTTTTTTTTTGCTATGAAAATTTAAGAGGGTTAAATTCTAAAAAATAAAAGATGGTTAAAAAATGTGCCAACTAAAATAGATTATGTTAGTGTTGAGGTTGGTTGGTATCGAGATCGACGATAGTCATGTCGGCCCCTACGTTTTAAATTTTTTCGATAGTGAGGTCGATTAGACGGTGACCATTAAAAATTAGGTTGAACAAACTTTTATTACGCCAAAAGGTGGAGAAATGAAATTAAATCCCCCAAAAGTCAAATGGTAGTGCTACTTTTTGGCAAACCCACTTAGGTTTAAAAGACAGAAAAAAAATCCAGCCCTTCACTATCCCCGTTTGTACCCAGCCTGACCCCTTTAAATGATCACCCAAAAATTGAAAAAAGGGCCCAAAACAGTTGATTTGAACCATTATTTATTGAACGGACATTGAAAATTCCTTCGGGGCCCCGATGAGCCCCCAAACCCGCAGCCCCCCCCTTTTAAAAAATGCCGGAAAAAAGGAATTTTCAACCCCCTTTTTTGTTTAATGGAAATTGATATACCTGTCTGGGGCCCCAGATGAGCCCCCAAACCCGCATACCCCCGATTTGTGGCCGTGACGGGAGGGGGGGGTAGATGTGGATGCAGGTTTATTAACCCCTGAAAGGGCAGATTGGTGACGATGTTCGTTACTTAGATTCACAGGGCCTGACCAGCTGACAGGCTGACGGTCCGAATGACGATGTGGCATGGTGTTGTCGCCCGACTGGGAGCACCTTCTTGTACCTTATCCATGTGCTACCCCCCTTTCTCGTTACCCCCTGCATTTCGCTCCTGTTCAGAAATATAAAAAAATTTTAGAAAATGTGGAAAAAGATTTTGGGAAAGTCTTTATTAAAAGACGGAAATCAAGCTTTTTCAAATCCTCTAAACAAAAAAAATTGCTGGTTCAAAATTTTTTGCAGGGGGTTATCAAAAAATTGGCTGGGGGAAAAATCCAAAAAACATGTATTGTTATGTTTTGGTATAAAAAAAGGTTTTTTTGCACTTTCAAATTACCTGGGTGAAATGAATTGTGTTTTAAGATTTACGTAGATGCTGCGTCAATGAACAAAGGGGGTGGCAAAAACAAAAAAACAGAATGTTTTGTTTTGGATAATAAACGATTTTTTTGCCCTTTAATTCCGTGGTGAATTAGAAATTTTGTTTTAAAATTTGTGAGCTGGTCAAAAAACATATGGGGGTGCAAAAAATAAAAAAACGTAAAAATGTTATGTTTTGATATTTTAAAAAGTATTTTTTGAAACCCTTTAATTCCTGGGTGAATTTTGAATTGCTGTTTTAGATTTAGTAGTGCCGGTCAATGAAAAAAGTGGGTGCGCAAAAATCAAAAAAAAAAGTAATGTGTGTTTTGTACGATACGGTATTTTTTTGGGAACAAACCTGTGTGATACAAAATTTGGGTTGTAAATTTTCTGAAGGTGGATATTCAAAAAGTCAAGGTTTTAATGGGTTTTTAAATTTAAAATGAAACTATTGAAATGTATATGTAATAAAAGTGGGTTTTTTCGCTAACAAAAAGACCTGCAGTTACTGAAAAGTGTGTATCCAATATAGTTCAGGTGCCCAAATTTCCGGAAATTTTCAAAAGCAAAAAAGTTAAAAATAAAGGTTTCCCTAAATGTCTACACTAAGTTTGGTGAAAATTTTCAGTGTTCTTTATGTTGGTTGTCTGTGTTCGCCCGCGGGGGCCCCCCCCCCCCCCTCCCCCCCCGTGAAATTTCGCGGTAGATGCTGCTTTAAATTTTTAGCTAATAATAAAACTTCAAATCTCTAAAATTTTAAATAATTGGAAGGATAAGCTAATAGTAGAGGTTTCTTGTGCAGAAATAACTCATTTTGTGAGCTGTTTGGCCAGGCAGAACAGGTCCTTCCCCATGGAGTGAGAGACATAGGTGAAACAGGAAACCTGCCCCATGTAAAAAGAGGTCATGTGATTTTTCCCGCCCTCGAACCCTAACATCCCCGTATGATGTGCCACTTCACCTGTTTTTGTAATCTGATTTGTGGCCGCCCCAAAATTTCAGGGGGCACCGAAAAAGGGCGATCTTAATAGATTGCCAGATTTTAAATTAATTATGCATGTTGGAATTTCGTCACCATTAAAAAAAATTGCGATTTAAAAATTTTTCGATAAAATCGTCAAAAACCCCACTTATGTCGA
Organism: Phyllomedusa bahiana; assembly: GCA_025379985.1. Classification (NCBI taxonomy): domain Eukaryota; kingdom Metazoa; phylum Chordata; class Amphibia; order Anura; family Hylidae; genus Phyllomedusa; species Phyllomedusa bahiana. The sequence continues at coordinate 17,567 of JAODAL010020855.1, read as the reverse complement.
TGTTTTTTTATTTATATTTTTTTTTGGTATTCCCAAAGCGAATGTTTTTTTTTAAAAATTGTAATTTTTTCCAAATTTTTTAAATATTTTGATATTTTTCAAAATTCAAGGTTGTAGGCCAAAATTATTGCTAGTTAAAGGCAAATGTGTAGAGAAAACAAATTTTTAAAAATTATGGGGTAGGTAAAAGCACTAAAAAGTTATTCCCAGAATATGATATGCGGATTACATTTGTTTTTTTTACATAGATTATAATGTGGATTCCATGTTGGAATTTGCAGGAAATAACTCTGTGTACTGTAAATATATATAACAATCGCTAAGTATAGTCCCATAGTACGTAACAACCTAATTTTAAATCTATCATGATATTTAACCTGTACGATGAATGGCATAAAAATTTTTTTAGTTCAGCCCTGGTCAGGACACTCCCCCTGTGCTGTGATTGACTATCCTGCACTCTCTGTGCTCACTTCCCTCTGAGCTGTGTGAAATTTGAACTTGAAATGGCTGTTGGCTTCCTTTTGCTGTCTGTGTCTATGTTTCATTGTCTTTCACAACCCACTAAGCGGGGTAATAAAAAGGGTGCCTGAGCTTCTAGTCCTCTCACAGTGACAGTCTATGTGAAGGATCTGGGCAATTACTGAGTCTCTAGCTGCTAGGTTCACTCTCCCCTCATTAAACACACTTATGCAATCTGCTCCTCCTTTAACTTCTGGCTGATAAAAAAGGGGGGAGTGAGTGCATTTATCACATTTGTTTCATCTTTTTCGGGGTTTATTTTTAAAATTTTTTCCCCCCAAAATTTCGGGGGTTTTCCCTAATTACAAGGAGCTTGTGGGGGGAAAGGTGGGGTTCTAGGAGGGAAAAATGACCTTTGCAAAAGGTCACCCAAAAGCGTGACACCCCCTTTTTCTCCGTTTTTAAATTTGTAAGCTGGAGAGTAGTCCCAAGGTGCCTGAAAAAAGCTTTTGGGGAAAAAACCCCCTTTAAGTTTGTTCTGCAAAAAAATAAAAACCCACACAGTTTCCATTTATGGATAAAAAACATTATGGAAAATCAGCAGAAAATGATGCATAAACATTTTTTTACCCAATAAAAATTTTTTTAAAAAAGGGTTTTTTTTTTTTAAAATTAAAAATTTTGGCTTTCCCGAAATTTTTTAAAAGCCCCAGCGGGGGGTAAAAAAACCCTGTCATGCTTTATTGACGTGAGTGCTTTTTAAAACAAAAATTTAAAAAACACTACCAGTATTGCAGTTTTTTCTTTATCTTGCCTGATTAACATGCAATAAAATGGTACCAATGAAAACATCAATGGATCCTGCAAAAAATACGCCCTACACAGCTAGGTACACAAAGAAATAAAAAAGTTATGGCTCTTAAACTATGGCGTTTCCCAAAAAAAGGTTTTCCCTTTTTTAAAAATTGTTTTTAAAAAGGCTTAAAAAAAAAAAAATTGATATTTTTTGATATCGCTGTTTTGTTGGGAACGGGGTTATTTAAATTTAGAAGTGACTTAACTGAATTGGTACCAAGATTGTTCTTTTCTGCCCCCCACAAAAAATTTGATAAAAAAGAGACCCCGTTTCAAAATAAACCCTAAAAATGTAGCTTTTCCCTCCCCAAAAAAAGCCCTTAATAAGTCGTATATGAAAAATACAAAAGTTAGGCTGTCAGGACGGGGACAACATAAAAATAAAACACATTTCTATTGTTTTAAAAGTAGAAAAACATAAAAAAACTTTTTAAAAATTTTGATTTGCTGAAATTTTGTCCCAGACCCTTTAGAAAATTTACCATTGTTTTTTATCCCAATCAGCGAAGCTGAAAAAATAAAACCCAAAAAAAAAAGGGGTTTAAACGGGGAAGGGGGGGTTTGCTAAGGCCCTTTAAAACACCCCGGGGGTGGGGCCCTTTGTTTTTTTTCGGGGGTTGGGATGGGTTCACAAAAACATTTTTCGCGCTTCATTGAAAAACTCCCGGGATGTTTTTTTACAAAAGAAAAACCTTCTTTTCCCTGTAATAATTTTCTCCCTTTTCCACACAAAATCCCGCCCAAATCTCCTCAGAGTCACTTTTCAGAAAAAATCACCAATGAAAAATTTACTTTTTCAAAAAAAAAAAAAATTCTCCCTTTATGACAATCCCCCAAAAACAGTACCAAATAATCCACCATCCCATGGGGGAAAAATCTACCAGAAAAGTGATTGTTACTAAAAACCCCCCCTTACAAAACCAAGCCCCAAAATATTTACTTAAGGCTCAAAAAACCCTTTTCCAGCCCCCAAAAAGGGGGGGACTATCGCTGTACAAGGCTCTGTTTTAAAATATACCACCCCCCTTAAAGTGCCGATAGTGGAGATACAAGTTGTATGTAGACATTTGGCAGATTTTTTAAGTGATTAACTTGCAGTTACATTTAGTGACTCCCGGGACGTCTTTTCTGTTTCAGCGTGTTCCCCTTTCCCTTCTCTTCCCATCCGGTTCACCCCTTTCTTGCTGTTTTGCCCCCAAGCCAAAACGCCCCCTGAGGATTTGGACACAAATATTTTGGGACCCCTCAAAATTTCCGGGGCAACCCCTTAAAATTATTTTTATAGCAGTCCCCTCAGTTAGGTATATAAGGGCACGGAAGCTGTATTTTGGGGCCACAGGAAAGATATTAGGGGGAAACAGGCAGGTTTGGGGCCAAAGGCAGTATATAGGGGGGCCACGGGCAGTATATGGGGCCTTTGGGCAGGTTTTATAGGGGCACTGGGGGCGGGTATAGGGGGCCCAAGGCAGTATATGGGGGCACTGAGGAGTATATAGGGGCCACAAGAAGGTATTGGGGGCACTGAGGAGAATATTGGGTATTTGAGGCGGGTATATGGGGTCACTGAGGGGGGTATAGGGGGGGCCACGGGCGGGGTTAATAGGGAAAACCGGCAAAAATAGGGGGGGCCCCCCAGGCGGGTTTTTTGGGGACCCCAGGCAGTTTAGGGGCCCCCCAAAAGGCAGGTATATGGGGCCCAAAGGCAGTATATGGGGGCCACAGGCGGCTTTATTGGGGGGCCACAGTCAGGATAGGGGGGCCCAGGCAGCATTGGGGGCCCCCAAGGGCGGGATTTGGGGGAACGGGCCCAGGGTATGGGGGCCACAGGCATGGTATGGGGGCCACAGGCAGAATATGGGGCCTCAGGAGGGTTTATGGGGGCCCAAAGGGGCAAAATTTAGGGGGGCCACAGGCGGGGAAATTTTAGGGGCCCCAGGCGCATATGGGGGCCACAGGGGGGGGGATAGGGGGGCCCACAGGCGGGGCTTTTGGGGGGCCCAAACAGGGGCATTTAGGGGCACAGACGGGGATATGGGGGCCCCAACACACAGTATAGGGGGGCCACAGGCAGGGATATGGGGGGCACAGGCAGCAAAAGGGGGCCCACAGGCAGGCATTAAAAGGGGCCCCCGGGAAGGGATATGGGGGCCAAGGCGTTTTTAGGGGGGGCCAAGGCGGGATTGGGGGGCCCCCAGGCGGGGATATGGAGGCCACAGGCAGTATTTGGGGGCCACAGGGGGTATGGGGGCCCAGGCATTTAATTAAGGGGGGCCCCCGGGCGTTTTATGGGGGCCACAGGCAGGATTTAGGGGAAACGGCGTTTTAGGGGGGGGGGGGCCCACAGGCAGGGTTTATGGGGGCCACAGGCAGGGTTTGGGGGTTTCCACGGGGCAATTTTTGGGGGGCCCCCCAGGCAGGGATTTGGGGTCCCCAGGCAGTATATGGGGGCCAAGGAAAGGGTTTTATGGGGGCCCCCGGAAAGGGGTTTTGGGGGCCCCAAAGGGGGGAAATTTGGGGGGAACAGGCAATATAGGGGGGGCCCACAGGCGGGGGTTGGGGGTTCCCGGGCAGATATGGGGGCCACAGGCGGGGGATATGGGGGACACAGGAGGGTTTTGGGGGGGCCACAGGAGGGTTTGGGGGATCCACAGGCGGGGATAGGGGGGGCCACAGGGGGGGATAGGGGGGTACAGGCAGGGTAGGGGGGGCCACGGGCCCGGGGTTATGGGGGCCCAAAAGGAGGGATTTTTGGGGGCAAGGCAGGGTTTGGGGGGCCCCCAGGCGGGGATAGGGGGGCCCACGGGCAGGGATTTAGGGGTCCACGGGCAGTAAAAGGGGGGCCACTGGCAGGAATATGGGGGCCTTAGGCAGGCTTATGGGGACATGGCAGGCAAAATTGGGGCACAGGCAGGGATAAGGGGGGCCACGGGCACCCATTAAAGGGGCCACGGGGCATTTTTTTAAAAGGGGCACTGAGGCAGGTAAAAAAACGTTAAAAAAAAACCCAACTTTAAATTCTCCCCTTTTAAACTCCCGGCGACCCCGGCCCCTTTTTCTGCCCTTTTCAGCCCCGGCGCTCCCCCGGGCAGCCCCTCGGGGAAAAGGGCCCTTATGAGCGCTGTGCGCCCCGAGGAGAGGCGGCTTTGCGAGACACACATCATCGCGCCCGTTTTCCCGGCCCTGAGGCGCAGGGGGCCGGCCGGGGGCGGGTCCTCAGCCCCCTTTTGGGGAAACCCGGCGGGCCCGCTTTTCGGCCCCCAAAACCCGGGCCCCCGGCCCCTGTCTGGGGGGAAGGGGGAGCGCTCGCCCCTTTTGTCCGCAAAAGGGCCCCCGCAGTTTTTGGTTAGGGTCCGCGGACGCCACTTTGCGGGTAAAGGGGCCAGTGGGTTTGCCCGGGCCCAGCCCCAGGGGGCCCCCCCCCCCTGGAGCCCGGGGACCCCGGGGGAACAGGGGGTTTTTTTTCGGGGCCCCGAGCCCCAAAATAAAACAGCCCTAGCGACGCCCCGGGAACTGAAAAGGTGTTTCTTTATTTTCAGGGCCCAAAAGCTTAGCAAATTTTTAAAAAATTTTTAGCACCTTGGGTACCCCCTAACAAAAATTGGGCATAAAAAAATATTCCAATGAAATAAAGCCCAAAAAAGGGTCCGTAGTTGTTCCTAAAATTTTGAAAATCTGAAAAAAAAAAAAGTAAAATTTTAAAAATTTTCCCCTTTTTTTCCCTTTAAAAGCTTTTCCTAAGGGGTTTTGTTTTGATATGGTCCCGGTTTTTTAAAAAGGAGTCAATTATAGGGAAACATTTAACATACAGGCCCCTACCAAAGCCAGGGCCCAAAAAACTGGGCTAAACCTAAAAAAACTCTGTGTTGAAAAAAATTTCTTAAAAATTTTAATTTTTTTGCTATAAAATTTAAAGAGCGGGCCCTAATGCCCAAAAAAAAAAAATTTTTAAAAAACGAGGGTTTAAAAATTTATCCCAACAAAAAAGGTAGATTTAAAGGTTTGTTCTTTTAAATTTTACAAATTTTGTTTGGAAAGGGCCCTATCTGCCCTTAAAACGCAAAAATTTTTAAAAAGATTAAAAAATTTGCAAAAATTTTTCCACTTTTTTTCACAACTTTTTTGATATTTTTCATAATATACAAGGTTTTGGGGACAAAAAAAATTTTATTGCTAGGTTAAAACCCCAACAATGTGTTAAATGAAAAAAATTCTAAAAATCATAGGGGTTTGGTTAAAAGCATTTAAACATTTATTTCCCAGATGAAAAAAACCCCTTTTACAGTTTTTAAAAAAAGGGCCCTTCTTTCCCTTAAAACCCGGGTTTGCCATGAAAAAAATTTGTATGGGGGGGCATTTGAAAAATTTAAATAAAAAAACATTCTTACCATTAAATTCTTACCATTTTTTTTTTTACAGCTATTTTTAGTAAATCCATATTTTCCCAAGCCCCCATCTCCGGGGAACACGCCCCAAGGACAAGAGTTCCTCATTTCCTTCCCCTGCCAAGCTCAGTCAAATTTACCTTTTCCTCTTAGGAAGTTTCGGGAAAGGTCTTTTTTCCCTATTTAAATTTAATCACACACCTCATTCCCTAAAGTGATTTAAAGGCCCCAGGTACTGTCTTTCCCCCCCTTGCTGTCCCTCTGTGCTCCTTAGTAATTATTTCCAAACAGTGCAAATAAATAAAAATAAAAAAAAAACTTCAATCAGAAATGTACTTTGATAAAAAAATTTTATATGGTTTTTGGGTCCAAAAAAGGAAATTGAACTTTTAAAATTTAAATGTTGGAAGGCAGACTCTCTAACCACTCATCTACTTTGAAAACTACGCACAGTTCTTTACATAAAAAGTCCTTTCTTTGACTAAAATGAGCCCCACTGTGGGCTTGGGGTTTTTGATTGCAGGGCCAGCTGGGGCACATGATATTCAAATTTAAACAATCACACATGCCACCTTTTGAGCACACTGAAAGCTGAAACTGGATAAAAGGGGGTTTTGATACTTTGTGTAAAAAAACCCTTTTAAAAACCAAAACAGGCTTTAGACCAGGGGGTAGCTACAGGGGGTTTCAGCGGGAGCAGTCGCTACCGGCCCCTTTTTTCCCCCCCCCCTGAAGGGGGGGCCCCAAAAAACCCCCCCCCCCCACATAAAAAAAACCCCGTATTGTAAATGGCGCAAAGGGGGTTTGGGGGGCCCCATTTTTCACCCTTTTTGCAACAGGGCCCAAGAGCTTGAAGTTACGCCTCTGGCTTAGACCTTAAGGGGTTAATGTAGCTGCTGGAATTTACTTGCATGTTTTGCCCTTTCTTAACTTCTTTTAAACTGTCCAAAAAGAAATCGGTGAACCCTCCCCCCAAATTAAAAGTCCCCCGGGGTTTGCCGATTGAATAGAAGGTGGGAAGGGGGAGCTGACTTCACTACCTGGTTTTTCCCCCATGACTCTAAAATACTGTTTGATAAGAAAACCCCACAAGATTCTAAGATTTTAAAATCCTCTCCTTGATTGACTATGCCCCCACAATTTGAAGTTGTTTGAGTCAGTTGATTTTTCCTTTCTAATGTGGATTTTTCAAATTTAAAAATGATCAATTAGAAGTCACTTAAATTTTGTTTCACTATAGGGTTTTAATGTCTTTTTTCCTAATGGGGAAAACTCTTGCCCTGAAAGGGGCTGGAGTTTGGGGGTTTTCAGTTTGGTTTTTGCAGACAGTTTTTTTGGATTTGAAAAACCTCTGTAAAACCCCAAAGTCAAAAATTTTCCCTTTTTATTTAAATAGAAAATCTGTGTAGCAGTCCCCACGGCACATATTTTCTGGCGGAAGGTTTTTTATATCGCCGGCGTAATGATAAACTAAGAAAATGTTCATTCTTCTGTCACTTATCTCCCTGGGCGTACACTATGAAAACTGTGGATTACCGTAATGATTGGGGTGCATTTCACTCGTATTACAGCGCAGTATGCCGCATAATACGCAGCAAAATGCGCCCCAAAATAAGCTGTGTGAACATACCCTTAGAGTTATTTCATTTAGAATGAAAACAGCCTTAAGGGTTGCTAAGAAGCAATGTAAAAGTTTATCAAAAGTGAACACAGATAAGTACTTTAATAAGCTATTAATATGCAGAACTGTAACTATTACATCGCGTCCATAAAACCATTTAAACTTTATTATTCAATTTGTTTATAGCAAACAAACATGAGCTTGAGGTACTTATTGGAAATGTCATACCGAACATTTTGGTCACAGACCTTTATTTAACTGACGCCTGCAAAATATACTTACAATATTACATAGTTTGTAAAAAAAGACAGACATCCATTCAGTTCAGCCTATTGTGCTAAAGTCTTGATCCAGAGGAAGGCAAAAGCCCCCATGAGGTAGAAGCCAATTGTCCTCATTTTAGGGAAAAAATTCCTTCGCAATTCCAATCTGGCAATCAGAATAAATCCCTGCATCAACGACTCTTCCCCAGAATCTTAGTCACTATAACTTGTTATATTATTACACTCTAGAAATGCATCTAGGCCTTTTTGAACTCTTTTAATGAATTCACCCAGACAAGTTCCTCTGGCAGAGAGTTCCACAGTATCACTGCTCTTACAGTAAATAATCCCTTTCTATGTTTATGTAGAAACCTTCTTACATCTAGATTTAGAGGATGCACCCTTGTTCTGGATACAGTCCTGGGTATAAATAGACATTGAGAGAGATCTCTATATTGACCTTTAATATATTAATACTTATTTATTATGTCCCCCCCAAGGTGTATTTTTTCTCTAAACTAAATAACCCTAATCTGTAACGTTTGTGCCAGATAGGCCCTCTGCATCCAACTCTGGTCGCCGGCCACGGCCGCAGCGACCATAACAGCGGCTTCGGCCTCTAAATTTCTTCTAGTGTGAACACTATTTGCAAACTCTGTATGCCTAATTGATGTCTGGCCAACGCCCGTGTCCATAAACCTTCCCGCACTATTGGGGTTAACTTCTTCTCTTGGTGATTGACAGTTCCTTCTTCCTATCACTTCTGCTCTCCTTGCTCCCCTTCCCTATTTATAGCCTCCACTTCCTGTCCTCTTTGCCTGCTACATGGTTCTCTTGTCCTATAGTTCGCCTGTACTCTTATTTGACTTTCTGTTCTCTTTGACTCTTGCCTGGTTCCTGGTTACTCTTTTGTCTCACGTTTGTGTACTGCACTGCCCGTTTGTTACTGACTTGGCCTGCCTGACTTCTCTTGTTTGTTTTGTGTTTGTTTGTCTTCGTCTATGTTCCACTTTGCTCAGAGCAGTCATCAGTCTTCAGATGGGGGCTGACCTAGTAAGGAGTCAGGTTCCCCAAATCGCAGGGGCAGAGGTTGGGACCAGTGTCAGGGCCTCACTCGTCTGTGTCTCTGCATGTGTCCCTGACAGTCCCTGACATAATCTTGTTAATCTTTCTGGGTATTGCAGTCCACCCAGTCCTTTTATTATTTTGTTGCCCGCCTTTGACCGTGTTCAAGCTCTACAATGTCTGTCCTGTGAACTGGTGCCCAAAACTATACACAATATTCCAGGTGTGGTCTTGTATAATGGGAGAATAATGTTCTAATCATGTACATCTATGCTCCTTTTCATAGACCCCATAATCCTGTTTGCCTTGGCAGCTGCTGCCTGACAGTGGCTGCTACAATTAAGTTTACTGTCCATTAATATTCCCAAGTCCTTCTCCATGTCACTTTTTCCCAGTGTTTTCCCGTTTAGCAAGTAATCATGGAATTGATTTTTACTCCCCATGTGCATAACCTTGCACTTATCTGTGTTAATCCTCATCTGCCATTTCTCAGCCCAGTGCTGGCAGCCTATCATGAGAGACTGAACAGGTCTATAGCTATAGCGACCAGAGGAGCTGTTGTAGCCCATACAAAAGGAGATATCTAGGAATAGGTAGGACACTGTTAATGGGCATATTTTACAAAGTGACTTGTTTTTGCAAGATCTTTAACATAAAAAGCAATCCTTGTAGTGAGACAACCCCTTTAATGAATATATTAAAGAGAATAGCGCCCAATACTGACCCATGTAATACCCCACTAGAAACAGGAATCCAGTCTGAGTACGTACCATTAATCACCATTAATTAGTTACACCAAAATACATATAACATACAAAGTATTAAAAAAAAACTGAAATGAGAAAAAGATAAGAAAACTAAAGACAATATTTTGTCTAAATCATAACTGCACAAGTTCACACAAAGCGATCTTCCAGCGTTCATTACTCAAATGATAACATCACTTCATTACCGGTATCTCACCATTTATATGTCCATGAATCTATTAGCTCAGATGTATGAAAGTTGCTGCGCCAGTTATATGGCTTAGGTTATGACAGATAATATTGGCGTGCACCATATCCGACATAATCCCAAAGCATTTGCATCAAAAAGAATGAGTCAGGCCAACAAGACTAACACTTTTGTGTGCACCACTCTTCAGGGGGTGTGTGTATGCCAGTTCTTATGGTATGACTCATTTATGTGACTCTCATGCCAAAAAGTGTCGCAGTTCATGTGTTGTTATTCATACAATTTTGAAAGTGACTAGGCTTAGAAAAATTTTTTCACAGTGTGGGAAACTTTTTTTGGTGCACAGGCAGTTTGTCTTACGATGGGACTCATTTATGAAGTGCTGTGAGATACTTTAAAACATAAACAGGAACTCAACTTTGGCCCTGCTCTACCTCAGACACTTTCCACAGCGACACTTTTCCACAGGACCATTGTGTATACAATAAGCCTAACTTCCAATATCCTCATATTTCCCATTCTTCTATAGACCACATGAAAAATGACTAATTTATCATGATATTAAAAGGAGAATCTAAAAATCTAATCCCCTAAAAATATCAAACAAAATTTTCTTACCTTTTAACACAAGACCTCGTATCTGCCCGAACTTTGTAATTAAGTAACTCTTAGGGTGACATGTGTGGGTTAGGTAGGCACGCCAGTTCTAAATAGCTTTAAAGCAGTGTAAAATGCATCAGTATGTATGAATCTGGTCAACTGTGGTTCATACACACAGGAAATACGTAGGTGGAGTGCAAGGTAATCGTGGCACAAAGCCTATCTGTGCCGCATAATAAAAAAGTAGAAAACACTATACAGAATTCCTGACAGCGAGGGACATGCTTAATAATAGTATCTATATATTTAAAATAAAATAATTTCTCAAAAATTTTTAATTAATATAAAATTATATGATATAAAATTATTGTCTAATTAAATAATCTAAAATGTATTTACAATTAAAAAATATAAAAGTAATATAAAATTCTATATTATAAAATTAGTAGTAAGTTAAAATTAGAAAACCAATACAGCGTCTACCATAAATCTCATTATTATAGTAGTATCAGTAACTACAAGCACATCACAGCAGGCTACAAATAAAAGCAAAACCATCATGCTTGTTGCAAAACAGGTCCCAACGAAACCTGTGGTGTTCCGGCTCTTACCATATGTAGAATAAGTATCAGTCCGAGACCTTCTCACTCGCTCATCTTTGAAATCCTGGGAAGAGGTGGCTGTAATAATAGTGTGAAGCTAGACTTGCTTAGAGCCTTGACCCCCTTCGAGATCCTCTGCACTCATGATAATACCCCGACTCATCTCATTTCGCAACTATACCGCCTTATTGTGCAGGGTCTCACCAGCTCACCTCCCTCTCACCAATTGGGCTGGGAATGGGAAATCCAGAGACCTCTCTCGGACGAGGACTGGACGAAATCATATGCATTAGCATTTAAGTCTTTAGTTTCCTGTTGTCTTCAAGAGTTAAATTTCAAAATTATTTCTTGCTGGTATAGTTGCATAGGCTTTTTCCCACTGTCCCCCCCAGCTGCTGAAGATGTGGTCGAGCCGATGGCAGCATGGTACATATTTGGTGGGGTTGCACGGTTGTCTCTCCTTTCTGGGAGAAGGTGATCTCCATTATAAAGAACGTAACGGGTATACAACTGCAGAACGATCCAGCAGTCCTGCTTTTATCCAGGCTCCCACAGGTGACATCTGATCTGAAGGGTAGCATTATTGTCTTTATGCTGATAGCAGCCAGAGTTTTAATTCCGAGACTCTAGCAGTCCACTGCTCCTCCTTCCTTATCTGATTGGTTTAAGGAGATTCTCTTTCTCCAGCGTATGGAGGAACTGAGGCTAGACAGCATACAGGGTAGGGAGAAATATGGTAGAGTGTGGGGTGGGTGGATTGCCTTCACACCCTCGTCGGAGTTTGCTTCATGTGTGTGGTCGCATGGACGGTGGCGTAGGTGAGTGGCCTCTGTCTCCGGGATGATGCTGTTTGGGACAGCTCCCGCCACTAATCTGCCTTAGCATGGCACTCCTTTTGGGAGATGCCAGACCTGCGGGTACTGCCTGTTGCATTTGGATTACTTTCTTCTGGATGACAAAATGTTAGTTTTTTTTTTTTTTTCCTGTTGATTTTTGTGTATATCCCATACTCAGGAGATTATTTTTGTATAGCCTATGCCATAACTTCTCTGTCATCATTACATCTTATGCTGATTGCTTTGAAAATTGAAACCCCTGATCGCCACAACTAGGGGTTAAATTTTGTAAACGGGGTGCTTTTTATTGTTCTTTGCTATTTTCTTAATAAAGCTTTTGGAATGAGAAAAAAATAAGTATCAAAGAAAGTACCCAAGTTGGGTGTTTTCACACAGAATTTTTGGTGGAAATTTTTGTGCGAGAAAAAAAAGCTGTCCCCTGTTTTATTTTTCCCCAAGTAGCACGGGGGCTTTTTGTATTCCCCGGGATTTGGCTTCAGTCTATTGTCCTGACATTGAGCTGTAAGTATGGCATTGTTGTATTTTTGAGTAACTATGTCCCATATTGAGTAAATAAATGTCCCATCTTTCTGTGATTTTTCTTAAATAGTTAGGCAGGACTCGCAAATACAAAAACCTTGCCCCGGGGCTTGTCCCCAAAATTGAAAATCAATTTAATCCCCTCATATTTGATTTTTTTTCCAATATTTTTTGCCCAAAAATACTGAAGCAGGGGTTTGGGTCAGTATTTGTTTTTTGGACACCTAAAAAGTGCGGGGAAAGCCCCCTTTTTTTTTAAAAAAATTAAAAAAAAGGGCGCATATTTTTAAGTCAGCGGGGGTGTACCACACCTACTGCATAAATGACCCCCTTTGAAATCCCCTTTTAACCCCCCCTACAACCTCACCGGCCATTTTATTAGGTACACACCTGCCCAAACCCGTTTCGTTAACACTTAATTTCAAATTTAAATCCCAAATCACATGGCGGCAACTCAGGGCTTTTAGGAAATTAACATGGTCAAGACAACTCCTCAGTTTCATACCGACCCATCAAAAGGGGAAGAAAGGGGGATTTGGGGTGCCTTTGAACGTGGCATGGTTTTTTGGTGCCAAAGGGCTGGTCGGGAGTATTTCAAAAAACTCCCTTGATCTCCGGGGATTTTTTCACCAACCCAACCCCCCTATAGGGTTTTTCAGAGAATGCTCCCAAAAAGAAAAAAAAAATCCAGTGAGCGGCATTTCCCGTGGCAAATGCCTTTTTTGATAGCCAGAGGGCCCAAAAGGGGAAAGGGCAAACTGGTTTTTGAGCCCCATAAAAAGGCAAAAAAGGGGACCCCAAAAAAAAAACCACCCTTTTTAAACCAAGGGAGCAGAAAAAAGCCCTCTCGAAAAACAAAAGTAGGCAACTTTGAGGCAGATGGGTACAGCACGGAAAACCACACCGGGGGCCCCTCTTTTTAGCTAAGAAAAGGAAAAAGGAGGGTCCCCAATTTTCCCAAGCTCATCGAAAAAGGGGCATAGAAAAAATTGGGAAAAACCTTGCCCGGGGCTGATGAGTCCCCATTTTTTTTGCTGCGACATTCATGGTAGGGAAAATTTGCCCCTCAAAAACAGGGAAAACAAAATCCAACCTGCCTTTTATCCCAAAGGTTCAGGCTGGTGGGGGTGGGGGTCATGTTGGGGGAAAAAATTTTTTTTGGGAACCTTTTTTGGGCCCCTGGGACCCCAATTGGGGGCAACCCGTTGCAACACCTTGTGGAATCCCATGCCAAAGAGGAATTGAGGCATTCTGAAAACCCAAAAAGGGGTTTCCCCCCGTTACTACATTGGGGTAACCCTAATTTAAAGTGGCCGTAGTGTATATGTAATTATAATACCCAACAAACCCCCCCCCCTTAAAACAAGAAGGTATGTGGTTTTGTTTTTATCCTAATTTTCATTTTTTACAATCTCCCTATAAATTTTACAAAGGCCTTTTCTGCATATGGTGTGAACAGGTAAACAATTCCCAAATTTCAGTTTTTTATCACTAAATTTTCCCCATAGTGGAGGGTGTTTGAGCTTCGGGCCCTCATTTTTTCTGAACCTATTTATCTTTCCCAATAGCACAGAGCTTTTTTTTCATCCCCACTGGGGGAGTCCCTTTTGTCCAGCCCCTTGGCCCGTAAAATAGGCCTGTGTTGTTGGGTTTTTTTTTTTAAAAAAGCATCACAAATGCAAAAAAAAAACTCTTCTGTAAAAGCACTCTTAGAAAAACAAAAGTTTACAGTTTTTTAACTAGAATTTGACAGTAAAGCCGTGTTTTTTAAAAAACGGGTTATTCCCCCACGGATTTTGCGCCGTAAATTTAGCGCCAAATCCGCCGTGAATAAGGGGCGGGGCGGGGGCGGGGGCCCCCAAAAAAATTTTCATTGTTTACGGCGGGGTACGCACCGGAAATAAAGTGCATGTCCTTTTTCCCCCCACGGTGGATTCCGCCAGCGGGGAGGAGCGACGGATTCCACTTTTCTCAAAGAAGCATGGATTACCGGAATTGCTGCCCGCGGGTTGGCGCCGTACGAAGCGCAATAAGCCTTGGGGAAAAGAGGCCTAATATATTTCTTAAATTTCTTCAACATTTCTAAAACCCCAAATTCAGATTGACCAGGAGAGCATTGGGAACGTAGTAAAAAAGAGAAAACATTTTTTGTGGGTTTTTTTTGTTTTTTTTTTAGTTTTTTTTTTAATTAAAATCTTAAAAAAATAAATTTTTTTTAAATTTTAATACATGTACATTTTTGTTCCCTCAAAAGGGAGGGGCATGGGTTAAACCTTTTTTCTACATACTAATGGCACACCCAGGTCCTGCTGAACTTGTGGTGCCCATCAAGATCACTAAACCCTAGTTTCTATTTACTGACAGGGTATTTTAACACCTTTTTTTTTTTCACCTGCTATGATGTGTTTGTAGTCACTGATAATACTACACTGACTCCATAAATACCTGATTGAGAACAGGATTTAGGTAGGTGCGGTATTGTTTTAATTAATTTATATTATTTAATTGATTAATTTAAGATAATATAATTTTAAATACATTTTATAGGAGATAATTTTAGATTTTTGGGATATTATATCATTTAATGTTAACTTTATATTACATAATTTAATATTTATTTTATATTATTTAATTTTATATAGTTTGATAATTATCCTAAATTATTTTTTATTATTTTAGTGGTATAAGTTCAAAAATAATTGTTATTTTTTGCCCTCATGACAAATCTATTTCCACTATGACAACTCAGGCTCAGACAGATCACACTGAAATAGGTTGGCCTGTTTGAGCAGTAATGCACCCAGTTTTGCTGGGCCACATTCATACCCCCAGAACTCCTCCACATCTTTGGCGCATTACAAAGTGTCAGGGCTGGCGCACAGTGCTCCAAACTTGTTTGTTCAACCTGCCATACATTGGCAAAATAGGCGGACCATTCACTATTGGCACATTTATCGCCAGAAAGTGAAACTAACCCATTCATACATGCCACCCATAGCGTATATTTATCCAATGCTTATGTCCCAAGTATGCTCTAATTTTCAACACTACTATGGCATTTCCTATGAGTAAATCTATTATTTATACATCTCCCTAAATGATCTTTACTCCTGATATTCTCACAATCCACATGAAAAACTACCCATACATCAAAATGCTAAAAAAGGAGAATCACCTTATGGCAAAGAAAGTGTTTCAAATTTCCGTCTCCAGTTCTCTCCCACATTACATAAGAGGCTTGGTAACTTTACGTGCATGTTGCTACTTATATCATAGTTTACTACATTGATATATGTGTATTATATGTATTAGTTGTATTTTGCCATCCTATATGTACATTTAACTTTGGGCCTAGTAGATATTCTATATTTTTGGGTCAGCGCAGCTGGTTGAGCACCTTGAACTATGGGTGTTTTATATGTTTTTATATATTGTTTTTAATATGTAATAAAGATATATATTTTACTCTTCACTTTTTGGTATCTCTACAGTCTAAAATGTTTATCTTTTGCTCCCCTTTTATCTTATTGGTATCCTATTACTAGTACTGAGGTGTCCTGGGGGCTTTCATTAGGCTAATGGCTGCCATGTAAATCTCTTGGCACTTTACAGTTGTGTTGGGGGTGGAACAATGGCTGACAATGGATCCATCCTAAGCACTTGGATGCCACAGTCACTATTAAATGCCTGGAATTTAGTTATCTCTCATCCTAGCTATTGCAGCAATAAACAGCTGACACCAGCTCTTGGCACCCCATCCTTCACATTTTTCTAAATATTTTGTTATATCTTATAATGGAACGACACTGAAGATATAACACTTTGATACAATGTAAAGTAGTCAGTGTACATTTTGTATAACAGTGTAAATCTGATGTGCCCTCAAAATATTTCAACACACATCCATCAGTGTCTTAACTGCTGGCAACAAAAATAGCTGCATCCTTTTTGTATGTAATGATCTTTTTGAATCGAATACTCGAATACTGTAGAACAAAGTTAAATTGTATGGAATAAGCCTCCTAGACATTGTCTAATATATAATAATGATTGTAGTTTGTTCCGGGTGTTTTTATATCTTACATCTGCTTGTTTAATATCGCCGGCCAAGTCCCTATGTCTACGGAGAGTCTGCGCTTACGGGTATTCACTAAACTTGATCACAGATAACGAATTTGAATGCACGGGGTTACTTCAGGTTGTTTGGAATTTGTACAGCTTGATTATGTTAAAATGAGAAAAAGCTGGTCTTAATTATGATGTATGTATACGGAAAGCATATTATATTTTTTAGATATTGAGTTTTGTATCTGTTCTTTCATGTAACGAGAATTGAACCTTGTTTCTATTCTGACTAGACTAATTGATTATATACAACTGAGCACCTAGGTTTGTATTAACCTTGTTTTAAACCATTTAATCTAGCTATGTTTTCAGCAATAAAACTGACACATATTAGGAAAGTATTTCCGGTGTAAGGCCTCTTTTATACTGCATGTTTTAAATTTGAGCATATTCTAAATTTGTGCAGTAAGCTGTAACATTTCTGAAAATCCTATTTGCGACCACATTTGTGATCTTTTTTCACTGTGTATTCTGGAATCCTTTGGATCCTGTGTGTTTAGAAGCTTTGGAGCTGCTCCCTTAACCGAATATTGGATCAGATGTTTCACGTTCAAAGTACAGCACAGTCAGGTGAGCACAACTGTTTGCTACCTATTTGTTTCTTATTTTTACAGTTACACACATTTTGTGCTACTGTTTCCTTCCTTTTTCAAGTTTTCCACTTGTGCCTGGTGCAAAGTATGTCTGAAGATTTCTTTGCCCGTATTATCGGTGGTTTTGGAAGGTTAGAGCTGCATTGTGGTTACTGTTAATAAATCTTTTATGGTGAGAGTCTGGTTAAAATCTAATATGGACTTTATAACTCAGAGACACACCTCTAGAGACCAACTTATACCAACCAAGACTTATAGCCGGATCTAGTTTTTCATCGAAAGAGACTGTGGGTACCTCTGTTGGAGTGAGTTATACAGAGGAGAAAACTCAGAAATGTTATGATGTTGCATGCAGCTTAGAGAAATTGTTATTATCTGAATGTTTTCAGCACTAATTTTTTAAATTTGTATGTCAGAAAAAAGATTATACCAAAAAGCCTTAAGATATTTAAACCATGTCCATATGGGATGAGAGATGAAGCGTTTGAATCCAAGTGGATGAAAACTTTAGATGAATGCTCTATCAATCTCATGTTGTTACTTATTGAAAAAAGTGCGGATTAATTTCTGTGCAAATTGAGATACAAACTGTGATTTTTTTGGAATATTCTTGTAACGGACCTAGGTAGTGGATCCACTGGGTCACCGCAAGCGGTGGTAGAAAACCCA
>JAODAL010020854.1:0-68465 GCA_025379985.1 Phyllomedusa bahiana | reverse complement strand
TTTTAGAAACAGTTTTTAATTACCTGTCCCTACATGTTGAAGCTAATTTTTGTTGGGAGAAAACCCCTTTAAGGAATGATTGGTGTATGTGCAGTTGTCTAATAGACTGGTAATGTTAACCCCTAAAATTACGAATTATTCCCCATAAATTTGTAGCTGTGTACTGTGTGCTCGTCATCTTGGAGTGGCATCTGTATAACTGCAGTTTCATAACATTACTGTGAGTAAGTGGCAATGGTTCAAATGGAAATTGGAAACTGCACATGGCAATGAATTAAAAAGCAAAGCTTTGCCTAGGGCTCCAATCAACTTTTCCCTCCTCTGTTCTAAAGTGTTTATAAAGTGTTTATAGATTCCTCCTTCAGATTTGGTCCGGCTTCCCCTCCATTGACCTGGGTCGAGCGCAGCACATGTGCACATTGTTTTATTTGCTAACATTTTGTAATTATTTATTGTTTACACATTGTAAACATCTACTCATCTCAGCGATACCTGACCCAAATATTTCTATCTACATTGTACAAATGGGTTGCAGCAAGCACTATGCAGGCAACGGGTAGATTGACTCCAGTAGTGTGCTCCTGCAGGAAAGGGGAGCTATCACCTGGAGAGGCTGTTTCAGATTTGTTTTCCCACAAAAAGCCTTAGGGTATGTTACTCCCGCCGCATACCCCCGCGGCGTGGGGGGGCGGTAGCCCGCCGGCCCCATAGACATGCATTACTCGCGGCATGTAGGCCACGAAATACGCGGCAATATGCGCCCCAAAATAAGCGGTGTGAACATACCCTTAGAGGTGAGGTGTTAGGTCCATTAAGACTGCGAATAAGACAACTTCAGTATTGCAACCCCAAGTTCTTGCTCTGAATTTATTTTAACTTTTTTAAGGCCTGGTTCAAATCTGCATCACAGGTTCTGTTCGGAACCTCAGCTGCAGAGGAGGTGTTCAATCCATTAAATGAAAACCACCAGCGGTGCCCAACGAACCTCATTTCCTACAATGGGGCCCATTAGGTTACCATTGTTGTGAACATCATTTCATTGCAAAATATAGTGCTGCATATTTTTTCCATCTTTATTGACAGAATTTACTCCAGATTTTAGGAGCATGTTCTACTGTGGATTTTTCATAATGGATTATGTGTAGCAAATCCACAGCAAAATTTAATAGCAGCAAAGTGAATGAGATTTGAAAAATATAAATTTTGCTGATATTCCCCACTTGAATCTAATCTTTACAACAAAACCAAAGTATTGTGGAGTTCGATGCAGATAACCCAGGCATCTGCAGCAAAATCAGCCAGTACAGAAAAAACTGAAAAAAAGCTTCAGATAAAATAAGATAAAAAAAAACTGTATGCGTTTACCTCGTCCTCCATTCCCAAAGTAAGGATCACCTGTCCCTTAGTCTTCCCTGTTCTACCGGCCTCCAACAATGATGTCACAGCCCATACGAATTCTGCAGCCCATTGATTGCATGGTAGGAGACCAGCTATTCAGAGAAGACCATGGGCCTGGACGTGCATCTTCATGGAAACACTGCAATTTTATACTCCTTGGGTTAGATTTTTCAATACGATCTAACATTTAGATGGTATAAACTTAGACGAGATAGTCTTACAATACACTACATTTATTAGAGTGTTGTTACATCTGGCGCATGTTAAAACTATCTGGTCTAAGTTCACACATTCTATTAGTTGGCTTACTTTATGCCGCTATTTGCACCAAAAATTTGGCAGATTTTTTTGGCGCACTTTGTCCACTATCCGTCATGCCCCTTTTGTCGGACAAGGCACAGTAGTGTCTAGGATTTGTGTAAAAACATACAAAATGTATCGTGTAAATTGCAATAGAATTCTGATGCAATTGGGTTAATAAATGTGCCCCTTTATCGTTGCAGAAAAATCCACAAACAAATGTACAGAATGTGGTGCAGATATACTGCTTTGGATTTTGCTTGGGAGAACAATGGAATTGCTGTGGAAACTTTCTCTAGCAATACCGCTGCATGTGAAAATACAATAAAAAGAGCAAATTGGAGGTGAATTCTAAAATAGCTTTCTACAGCCAGCCCACAGTGACTTTTCTATACTATCATAAGATACAGTTTACTCCTTAACATCCTTGTCCCAGAGCTAAAAGTACAGTTCAACGTAGAGGAGTTGTCCACCTCATTAAAAAGTGATTTCAATAGCTCCCAGACCCCAAGTAAAATAAAACAAAGTTATACTCACCTTCCTCCAGTACCTGGTTCCAGTGGCGCTTTTCTCCGGTCTCCTTTTGACATGCTGTCACTTCCGGACAGAAGTTCACCATTGTGGCCGCCAGGGCTGAGACAAGGTATTCTGGTGCCCTGGGCAAATAAGGCATGTAGCGCCCCACCCCTCCCTTCCCAACGTCAAATTCAGCTCACTCCATACCACTTTGCGCCCCTTCCCCACCTGGGATGAAGTGGAGCCCCAGGCGGTCGCCTACCTTCGCCTACCCCTCATCCCGGCCCTGGTGGCCGCTGATTGGCTGCAGCGGTTATGTGCCACTAAGTTACATTACAGTTTGGAGATGTCTACTTTGTGACATCGTGTCAACAGAAGACCAGGTAGATGCAGGGACCAGAGGAGGTGAGTATAACTTATTTTTATTTTACTTGGGGCCCAGGAGTTATTTAAATGACTTAATGAGGTGGACAAACCTTTTAAAGCTCCTGCCCTCAGTGCAAAATCTCTAACAGTTCTCCCACAAATACCAGGTGCCATTTACTAATACTAGTGTTCTCTTATGTAAAAGAGGAGACTTTTGTGCCTCACAAACATCAGTCTTTAAGTAGCTACAGTTCTGCTCCAAAGCATCTCCTGTAGTTGCTAGAAGACTCACCAGAAGCACTATTGCACCAAACCTATAGAACTGTGGCTTACTTGTGACAAATGACATTTGGCGCAAGTAAGTCCCAGTTCTATAGATTTGGTGCAACAGTGTTTCTTGTGTCATCTCTACCAGCTTTATAAAAATAAGAATATTCACATAGTTTGAATACTATATCGAGTTACTTCACAAGCATTTTTGTGCAGTTTCTTAATCCTTAACTCTATGGAAAGCAAGTTTCCAGGTTTCTACAAGTCTGTAATGACATGTTTGTGTGAATTTTTTCTTTTCATACTCCAAAAATATACTAATATATTAAATGTATGTTTTTAAATGGGAATTAAGGAAATTAAATTGTGTGCCCATTGGGAACAGGGGCTAATCTGATGACACTGCCGAGTATGACAACAGTACAAGTAACAAAAATACACAGTGACCGCCAGCTAATGTCTAGAGTAACCATTATGTGCAGCACAGACAGCAGCTAAATGGGCTGTGAGTGACTCAATAAGGTCATGGTAGGTTGCTGGAGGGTGCGTGAAGGAATCATAGGGCCAACACAATGATCGAGGTGGTTCAACAGAGTGAGATCAAGTCTAGGAAATTTCTACCTATGGGACATGTTGCATTGTCTTGCTGGAAAATCCCATCCGCCCTAGAGAAAACAATCAGCAAGCAAGGCCGTAAGTGATCTGTAAGGATGGATTCATTTTGGTGATGAGCTGCTCCACTGTACGACATATTACATACCTTATACATCCACCAAGTTAGCTCCTAACACAAGACTTCCTTCATGATCTATGCGCTGTCGACGTCAAAAGTAAAATCAACTGTGTAAATAATAGGTTTGATTGGAGAAGTGTAATGTGGGTAATATAAGGTGGGGCTTTCATTATTATAACTAGCCATTTGAAGATGAAAGTCTTATCCAATAGGTTTGGTGTGTTTGATCATTATATAGGAATGGTAGCTTCACGACTCCTCTCCGGTTGAAAATGTTAGGAAAAGTAGGATCAGTTATGATTTGTATCCTTTATTCTGGTGGGAGATTAGTGGATAACAGTGGGGTCTGTGGGTTTTTATGATGGAGTCAAATGAGATGTGAATGAGTGCTATGTATGACCACCTAAATATTCGAGGGAAAAATATGTAAGACAATTGCATGAATACTAACATGGTCAGAATGCCTGCAACCATCACAAGTTTTCTACAACTCCAAAGGAGTATATTAAGATCAAAATACACTCAAAATCTCAGTATATGCTCAGAATTACCCTTACTATAATAATTAACACTTCCCTCTTCTGTTTTCTATAAACCTCGTCCTTCAGTCCTGCAGGCCTCGCATGTGTTAAATACATTAATACATGATGGTAAGGCTGTTTCCCATAACACAGCAGGTGTTGAATGCTACTGTTTCCTTTAAAAATAGTGAGTTTGGGTTACTCCAGGCTGATGTTACACGTCAGGCCTTGTCACTGAACACACAATGACAGACGTGATGTCACCTTGGTTTATTTGACCAAGTCTGGCTTTTTACAATCGGCATAAGGCTATAAACTGCCATTAAGCACTATTAATGGGCGCTGTGCTCCTATAACTTTCACAAACATGCCTTTTATAATCCTACAGAAAATATTACATTACTGTTTATGTTACACATCAGGGTTACTGTAAATGGAAGAAAAAAAAAAGCAAATGTTTCTTTCCCATAATGAAGGAAATCAGCAATTCCCATTCTTCCTCTTCTGAAATAACACCAGAAATGTGTCCTGCCACATCTGTCACATTGTCCCTCCAGAGTGAAAGCATGTTATTGCCTGTGATGAAGAACATCACACGGACAGTGTCCCGTGGGCTGCTGCTGCCAGCTTGTGTTACCTCGAAGCTTCATGACATCCATGGTGTATTCCAGACCTGTCATTACTCCTTCTCATTTCTTGCAGGCCAGAAGACAATGTGATCCAAATCTTCTATTGTCAACTTGATTTCAGTTTGCTTTTATAAGCAATTTTATAGATGAAACTATACGTCTAGTTTGTACTCTACACAACGTAATTGACATAGGAGAAAGGTTGGTAGATAAGGTTTGCCTGTTTGCCCATGTCCCAAAAGTGTGTAATAGAATTTGTACACTGTTGGTGGCAGGGACACCACAAATACAGATATGCGGCGTGAGGGTAATAAGGGCCTAACAATGATGTGCTGGGATTTGTAGTCTGCTGGCAGAGAAAAAACACAGACACAGCAACTTTAGGGTCTTGTCAGACTTTACTCACATGACTATTCTTTAGGACATCCAATTACATACAGATCAACTTACCAGATAGGATTACTCTCATGACAGGGGTCTCTCATCCAGTCCATTCCTCACATCCACCTCAGTCCTTCTCTGCAGCACTTATCACAGCCATGTGCATGCCCACAGAATCTGGTGATCTTCCCAGACTGGAAATCAGAGCCATATTATCCATTGGGCACAATAGGCAGGTACCCAGGGGTCCCACAAGCATAGGGGCCCCAGGTGGTCAGAGGTATGCTTCAGGAATCCAGGACACCTGAACTTAAACCCCTGGGTTGTCGATTCTTATTTATCTGTTCATATGTTTTCAGGGTGTTCAGACATATGAAAACCATGGCAAAATAGTAAATATAGCAATGGATATGATGGCACAGAACTATATCATATGAACTGTTTGAAGAAAATAGAAGACTGGATGAACTTGGAACCAGCTATATCCTTGCTACATACATGCCTAAAGCAACCTTTGGCCCATAAGTCTAGATGGTGGACTGAAGAGCTGACGACTACTTGCTTAGTCATGATTTTTATCTTTCTGCACATCCTGAGAACATAGCCACAGTTCGATAAGCAGCAACAACCCAGAGGGTCAAGAGCCAGTGCCTTGGATTCCCAAGACATTACCTGACCACTGTGCATGTAGTGGACCCTACCCCAGTACATAACACTTCAGGCCATGCCTCTAATCACCTGTCTCCCCAATCCCCCGGACGAAAAGCAGGATTCCATGGAAGGCCTGCGTCAGGACACTCCCATGATGTCTTATAGACTGCAAGTCTAAAGCAGTCTGTGGCCAACAAAACTAATTGATGTGGTTGGGAGTCAATGGCTCACTACTCCACCATCAGCTTACATGTCCTGAGAACATACTACCAGATAATATGTAGTACGTGCTCTGGTTTCCCTGGACAAACCTCTGACAACTTGGGGAATCTATGCTTGTGGGGCCCACTTGCAACAGCTTTCTGTGCCCAATGGATAAGATGGCCCTGAACTATGTCATATAAACTATATGAAGAGAACAGAAGACTGGATACATAGTTACATAGTTTGTAAGGCTGAAAAAAGACAAGACGTCCATCCAGTTCAGCCTATTTTGCTAAAGTGTTGCTAAAGTGTTGATCCAGAGGAAGGCAAAAAACCCCAATGAGGTAGAAGCCAATTGTCCTCATTTTAGGGAAAAAATTCCTTCCTGACTCCAATCTGGCAATCGGAAAAATCCCTGGATCAACGACCCCTCTCCAGAATCCTAGTCACTATAACTTGTTATATTATTACACTCCAGAAATGCATCCAAACCCTTTTTGAACTCTGTTATTGAATTCACCATGACAAGTTCCTCTGACAGAGAGTTCCACAGTCTCACTGCTCTAACAGTAAAGAATCCCTTTCTATGTTTATGTATAAACTTTTGTTCCTCAAGATGTAGAGGATGCCCCCTTGTTCTTAATACAGTCCTGGGTATAAATAAATCTTGAGAGAGATCTCTATATTGACCTTTGATGTATTTAAACATATTTATCATGTCCCCCCAAACCTGTCTTTTCTCTAAACTAAATAACTCTAATCTTGCTAATCTTTCTGGGTATTGCAGTCCACCCAGTCCTTTTATTATTTTTGTTGCCAGCTTTTGTACCTGTTCAAGCTCTACAATGTCTTTCCTGTGCACTGGTGCCCATAACTGTATACAATATTTCATGTGTGGTCTAACCCGTGACTTATAGAATAGGAGAATAATGTTCTCATCATGTGCATCTATGCCCCTTTTAAAACACCTCATGATCCTGTTTGCCTTGGCAGCTGCTGCCTGACACTGGCTGCTACAATTAAGTTTACTGTCCACCAGGATTCCCAAGTCCTTCTCCATGTCACTTTTACCCAGCGTTTTTCCATTTAGCATGTAGTCATGTAATGGATTTTTCCTCCCCATGTGCATAACCTTTCATTTATTTTAATGGGAAAAGGGCAGTGTGTGTGTGTTTTTACTTTTTTGTGTTTAATATTTTTCTGTTTTTACTTCTTATTTTTAATTATTATACTTTTTCCACTTGTCCTCACAGGGGACTTGACTTCAGACTCTTCAGTGATCTGTAGATCGCTGTTTCATACAGGACAGTACTACTTGCAGTTCTGCCCTGTATGAATGAACTGTCATCATCATAGAAACTGTCAGTTACCACGGTGATGAAGTCACAGACAGGCTCAGAACATCTTGTTAGACATCTGGGGCTGTCAGGTAAGCCATCGGAGACCGCGACTGCAGCGTGTGGTGGGCTCCGTTGGTGACAATGGGAGCCCTCTCCCTCTGTCTCTCCCTTGGCTGCTGCGGTCACGATTGGCCGTGGCAGCTAAATGGTTAATCGGTGGCGGGCGGAGTAATCTCTGCTCGTCGCCGACGGCACCGGGAGTCAGTTGTATATTACAGCTGACTCCCTGCGCTGATCACTAGGACGTACTGGCATGTCATACTGAGGTAAATCACTCACAATCAAGACGTGCTGGTTAGTCCTATTGAGGTAAATCACTCACAATCAAGATGTGCTGGTACATCCTATTGAGGTAAATCACTCATAATCAAGATGTGCTGGTACATTCTATTGAGGTAAATCACTTACAATCCAGACGTGCCGGTACGTCCTATTGAGGTAAATCACTTACAATCAAAATGTGCCGGTACGTCCTATTGAGGTAACGCATTTACAATTAAGATGTGACGGTACGTCCTATTGAGGTAAATCGCTCACAATCAAGACGTGGCGGTACGTTCTATTGAGGTAAATCGCTCACAGTCAAGACGTGGCGGTACGTCCTATTGCACAAAGGGGTGAAGAGTTGAATATTGGCCTTGACTCACTTTTAAATATACATTATTTTAATGGACCATAGATGAAAAGTAACATTTTTTCAGAATAATAATAGTAGTGTCAAATTTTCAGTGCTGAAAAGAAATCAGCACTGGGGAAAATCAGTGTTGTGTGCACTGTGCTGCAGAGTTTCCATTAAAAACAATGCACAGCGGATTGCAGTCCGATTTGGACACTGATTCTGAGGCATAACTGCACCAAAATCAGCGTCCATAGCAGCCGTGTGAACATACCAATGATTTTTGTAGCTACAATGCCACAGTAATGTCACGATAATGTGTATGGGGAGGTTACAGCAGAGGGTTAATGTGCACAGTATTATCAGAGTACAGGGATTATGTGTATGGTAATGTCACAGTACCGGCATAATCTATTACTCAGTCATGTCTGCTCAGCACAGGAATTATACAGTGATGTCACAATAAAGGATCATGCACACAATCATATAGCACAAGAATAATTTACACACATAGGGCCTCATGTATGAAAACTGTCTAGGTCTTTGTTGCCCATAGCAACCAATCAGAGCTCTCCTTTAGTTTTTTCAAAACACTGTGTAAACTAAAAGGGGCGCTGTTTGGTTGTTATGGGCAACATAGAAAGTCTTAGACCTAGACAGTTTTCATACATACCTCCCATAAAGTATAATGTAGTAATGTCACAGCACATATATAATGCAAAATGTGCACACAGCAGTGGTAAGAATGGGACCCCATAGTAAAACCTAAAGTAGGGGCTACATGGAATTCCCCTCTCATAGTTATCACTAATTAAACTTAATGTCTGAATAAAAATTATACCCCTAAGATATTGGGCCCCATAGCAGAGCTTTAGAACAAAAGTAATAGGATCAAGCTCCTTTTGATTGCTCCTCTGGCTAAATGGCAAGGGACATTGTTACTTTTATTGAAGTAATTTAGAATAATCTGAACTACTGGAAGTCACATTGTGTTGCTAGGTCAACTGCCTCATGTGAGAGAGGGAAGTGGAATTACTAGAATGGGCCTGTCCAGTAAGGTCTTCCCTCTACAGTGTTTGCACACTTGGGGCGACATCTATGAATTGGCCTTCGCAATTGTTTTGCCATATATTGCCAGTTCTATAGCTGTATGAACAGACGTAGGGGCAAACGTAGCACAATGTGCACTTGATGACAAGTTTTAATGCACCAAACTTTGGTGCAAAACTGCCATACAAAGTTTGGGGCATAACACTTTCATTCATACTACCATATTATACACTCCTCTACAAAAATGGTGCATGCGAATTCATAGATGTCACCCTTAGCTTTTAGCTTCGACTTAAAAAGGATGACCTGGCCCTCAGACAGCACATTCATTAGTAATCCAATTGGCAAGCTTTTCAATGTTGTAAAGATTCCATTTATAAGGCCATTAAAATTATGGTACATACACGTAGATTCCACAAGAACGCTTACAGGTTTTGGATGAACTCCTTATTCATATAACACATAATCTATGACTAAGGATCTAATCTGAAACATGTATGAATTATTATGTATGTACCATTATTTTAATGGCCTAATAAATGGAAACTTTACTATACTGAAGAGCTTGCCGATTGGATTTCTGTTGGATTCTACTGTACTACCTTGTTCATTTACTCTGAGTGATCTTCCAGTCCCTGGCAATTGCCATGCGAATAGAAAGAGCAAACATCACATTGCTATACTTGAAACACAAACTCTTATTGCCTTGGACATTGCTCTCACCCTATTTTCTATTTTGGTCTTTTAACCACCAAGATCCACTTTTTCAACAGGATATTGCTGACGCAGCTGGCTAAATATCATTTGTGTTGGAGTCTCTTTGTAGAGGTCTCAACGTTATGGTGCTTAGGCTCTCATGAACAAGATAGACATTAAGCAAAAAAAGTGGTGACCGCTTTTTCTGGATAAAACATTCCCTGTCAAAACTAACGCTGTAATATTATCTGTTACATTGGTTCAGCATTAGCAGTGACAGTCCACAGTGGCTCTTTGGACTAGATAGACATAGATACATTTGCTTGTGCAACTTAAAAATATGTCTTCGGGACTTGGTCCACAGGGACTTGAGGAACAGATATTTTCTAATAACTTTGGAAGGGCTTTATCAAAATGTATGTTGTCCCTCCTCCTTCAATGCACTCCTACGAAAGATTTTGTATGATTAGTTGGAACATCTAGTTGTGATAAATCTAATATTGTCTTTCAAAACATTTCAGTTAATGTGAATTGCATCTCTGGTTGTCTGTTCCTTCCTGTTATCTAAAGTAACTGAATTAATTAATTAGTCAAATTCATTACAAGGTTATTATTAATTTGTTTCTTGATTGGCTGGAAGATAAAAGTAGGAGTATTTAAAACAGCCTACAAATCTAGTAAAGGCATTAGAATTGTTATCCTGAAATTTTCAATCCAAAATTGTAGTACTTTTAAATTGGTTGGGTCGGCCCATAACATTATTATTCCCAAGTTAACTAATGATGACATTTATTTAAGACTATCGAAGGGTGTGGATGTTTCTCAGCCCATTCCGCCAAGATATTCTTCTGCATGGGATATCCCTTTTTAACATATTTTACTTGAGAGAGTTTGGGCAGTAAAGTGGACTTGCTTTCTTTCCCTAGCTGTGTCATCATGGGTAGGAGTATCTAGTTTGGACCATTCTCAATAATCATTTACATGGGTCATTTATATTGTCCTTAAGGAACATACGAAAATTATCTCACTTAGATGCTTCCTTAATAGTATTAGACTCAGATGAAGATAAATATGGTTCCTTTACAGATGTAGTTCAAACCCTTCCAGTGCATCTGGAATACATGACCAGATTAAGAGAGAATTATACAAACCTTATCCCACCTTATGGAGTGGCTAAATCTAATAATAATTAGAGGTTGGATTTTTTGAGCCATTTAAGCTGCATATATTCATACTAGCTAATATAAAACTGATACTTTGAGAAGCACCACTTCTTCTAAAGCAGCTGTGAGGATCACCCACTTAAAGTCTACCCTTAAACAGCTAAATGGTTTTGATAAAAAAACCTTTGCCAGTCATTACTAGAACCTTACCGAGCCAGGGTGGGTTCCGTTTATGAGGGTTACCACCAGTTGCGTGCTATTCTACCCACTAGCTGTTGCTACGTGGGTGGCCGCCTCCCGTAAAACATTTTGCAGGAATCCAGGATCTGCCAACTGTGTTTGTTTAAGAAATAAGGTCAGCCATTTAGCAACAGAGGCCCTCCCTCCCATTGTTGTTTCCTGGTGGGTAGCCAGATTATATAGTAAACGTAATGTTCTTTTCTGTGGACTTCACAAGGCACCAAAGACAATCCAAAACTTAACAAAAGAACTCATGTCCTTAGAGGGTCAGCTTGGCACATTTTCTCAATAATAAGAAACTATTTATGCACTGTAACCAAAACTGTTCCCATTCCTAAAAGCGTGTACACATAACTATACAACATAATAAATGGCCACAAGCCTTGTCATAAAAACCCTATAAACTTGTTAACATCCAGAAATAAAATGTTTTATTCTCTGTTTACATTCAACGAACTATGATGGGAATAAGAAAGTAGTTTAATAAGTTCTTTCAAGCCCACCTTAAAATAACCTCAGCAGAGGGTTTCTAACTAAGCTTGTGATGATTGGGCACCTCAAGCCAACACACAACCTTCCAATTTCAACACCAAGGTTAAGGGCACAAACTATATATCTTACATCTTACTTTAATTAAAAGGGGCTATCTTCTTTGGACAATCCCTATTTGCTAGACAGGTCCTTTTGCAATAGGTTGATCATAAAGTGGCCGTGTACTTGGACACCAAGCTATAATCTATTTGGGAACTTGGCAGTAGTTGTTACAGTGTCACCACTGGAGAAATGAAACATTACGCAGTATCCATTTAAATAACTGGTTGTCTGCCTAGTAGAGGACAGGGCAGTTACCTAAAAATGAAAAGGTTACCTTGGAGAAGATCATTAACAGAGTACCCCTCTATTAATCAAAAATTCCCAAAGGTGTATGAATACAGGTTTTTAAAACCATTCAACCCATTCAACCATCTCTATTTGCTGACAGGTCTCATAGGCTCACTCAGCTATTTTTCACATTTTTGGGTCTAATTTCCTGTTTTTCCTATTATCTGCAGATTTTGCCCACATTTCTACAGTATCACTGTATACTAATGTCCAGACATAGAGATGTAAAAGATTAACATTACCATTTTCTGTTATGTTGGCATCTAACAGCATAGGATATGTGTTTTCTTGCACAATAGGTGGACATCAAAGCATTTTACATTAAACTTATACACTCCAGAATGAAATGTTACAGACCTTTACGTTTTTTTTTTCATAGTTTTTAGCAATATGAAGGCATTTCAATGAAAGTGCTGACATTTCCTGGACATCATAGAGGATGTCCTGTGCCTAAAATGTTAAATGGACGGAGGAAATACAATTACTTTGAGTTCCTTCTTTCCACAGTAATTCCCATTTTTCTGTCTGTTTTATTGTGCAGTGTTATCTAGACATGAGGTAGAATTAGTCACAATGGAATCATATAAAGATCGCCTATCACTGCATAGTACAGCTCAGAGGAAACATCAAATGCATTTATCCATACAGTGTGATTCGTGTCCACACAATTATAGTATACTATAAATTCTTGTATGGATAGAGGTAGTAGAGGTAAGTTTGTTATTTGTCATTTGGTGATTTACCACTCAATTGCCATGTTATTTGTGCCTAGTATCGCGCTTTCAATTTGGATCAAATTCAACCTCAATTTCAGCACTTCGATTTGGGTTGGCTGGAATCAAATTTCGGCAAAAATCAGTCAAAAAAAAATATACCCTAACCCAAGGAAACAACTTGGAAACATCTGAGGAACATTCAGGCAACATCTCATAGGGAACCCCAAGGTAATGGTTAGTCCAACCCTAACTCCAATCCTATGGTTATGGTTGGAGTTAGGATTGTGTTGGATTAATTCTAACCCTTACACAGAGGTTGCTCAGATGTGTTCCAGATGTTCCCTGAATGTGCTATAATATGTCCTGATGTACTCTAGATGTTCCTTGAATGTGTGGTGGTATTCTAATGCAATTTGGAGGCATTTAGATGTTTTAGGTGCTTTCTTGAAGGGCAGAAAACAGATGCAGAATGTTTCCCCATAGACTTTCATGGGATTTGGGTTCAATATGTCCCCAACCGGAATATTTTAACAACTTTGGCCGAACAGCTATTCAAGCAACAATGTTTGTGGCTTTAGATTTATTTTCAAGATCATATATAATTCTGGTAACTATATATTCTAGAAGGTTTATCAGAAAAAGTGGAATTCTGCAATGCCCTCTACTGTATTAGATATAGCATACTTCAAATCACATCAGACTCACTGAGTTCATCTGCAGACAGCTGTTTAGCTCCTCATCAGTACATCCAATTGAGGGCGCTGCAGAGTCTCAACTCCTTACCCATGAGTCTTTTAGAATATTTAAATTTTTATGAAGTGTTTAAGACAATAAGGGGGACATGTAGCCCCGTTCGCTATATTTTTAAAACTCCCGCACGTCAATAGGCGCACTACAGAGCGGCCGTGGCACTTTGTAATGCACCTGATTTCGGGGGCGTGCGGGAGGCGGGGCGCACTAGAACCGTACGAAGGTACATTTTTATAGCTTCAGTACGGCAATCCCAGGTGCATTACTGTGGAACAGGTAAACCACTTTGAAAGTGGTTTGCCTGAGCCATAAGTGTCATTTCCGTGCTAGAATCCGCCTGATTTATGACCCGCTGTAGACCGAGATTATAAATCAGGCGCATTCTATACTACTGTAATGTGCTTCAAAACTGGTGTCTAAGCGCCATAAATCATACATGTCGCTCTAAGTCTCCACACACTGACATGGTGCCTTTCCCTAATGAGAAACTTACCCTTTTTGAGCAGTGGTAACTATAGACACGTAGGACCAATTACGAAATGCTGAGGTGAATCTAATGCTTTGTAAAACATTTTATTTATTTAATACTTCTCCTCAACATATTTTTTCACAAATGTAGTAAATGCCTGCAATACTGTGGGAAGCTATAAAACAGGTGCAATCTCTGCTGCAGCTTGTAACCCTTCATACATGTGCTTTGCTTTTGTACAGCAACATTTTAACTACATTAAAGTATTTTAAAGTACAGTATTTACGTTATTTTAGTGATCAAAAGTGTTTCCTAAATGTTGCCCCTGTTTTTTCATTAAAGTCTTGTGCCACAATAACAATAAGATATCTTGCCTCTTGCTACTGTATATCCCTCAGATCCTTCTTTCTCTATGTTCTGATGCCTCCCCACCCAGGGCCGGGACAAGGCATTTTGGTGCCCTAGGCAAGTACAGCCAATGGCGCCCCCCTCGCTCCCAAAAAAAAATGCCCCCCACACTAATTCCTCTCACCCCTGCACCAGGTCCTGTCACTAATTTTCTGCACATTCCACATGGATGCCGTCCCTCTCCTCAGCAGTCACTGCACAATGAAAATCAGCCCTGACAAATCTGCATTTTCAAAACCGCTCCCCTCCATATGACCGTGTAATATCCCTAAATAACAGTCACTAAATAATCCACCGATACATGGAGCAAATCTACCGGACGCATGATTGTTACTAAAAACACTCCTACAAAACCAAGACCCAAAACTATAATCCTGCCAGACCCTGACCGAATGCGACCCCCACATGTGACTATCAGTTGTACACAGGCTCTGATTACATATACCACCGCAATACAGTGACCATATTGTGGTAGATACTAGTTGTATGTAGACGCTCAGCAGAAATATAAGTGATTACACTGCAGTTATATTTAGTGACTCACCGGAGACATCATTTCTGATCAGCGTCGTTCACCTTCCCTTTTCTTCTCCATCCGGTTCACACCTTCATGCTTTCTCCCGGCCAACACTCGTCCCTGCAAATTTGGACACAAATATCTTAGAATCCTCACATTTCCAGCAACTCCAGGTATATAGATATGCCCTCTCAGTCAGGCAGGTATATGTATATATGTCTCCTCAGTCAGACAGGTATATATTGTCCCCTTAGACAGGTAGGTATATAAATATAGGGTCACTCTCAGGCAGGTATATATAGGGGCTCAGGCAGGTATATAGCTATAGGGGCTCAGGCAGGTAGATAGCTAGGGGCTCAGGCAGGCATATGGGGCCACAGACAGGCATATAGGGCCACAGGCAGGCATATGGGGCCACAGGCAGGCGTATGGGGCCACAGGCAGATATATGGGGCCACAGGCAGACGTATGGGGCCACAGGCAGGCGTATGGGGCCACAGGCAGATGTATGGGGCCACAGGCAGATGTATAGGGCCACAGGCAGGCATATGGGGCCAAAGGCAGGCGTATGGGGCCACAGACAGATATATGGGGCCACAGGCAGGCGTATGGGGCCACAGGCAGACGTATGGGGCCACAGGCAGGCGTATGGGGCCACAGGCAGGCGTATGGGGCCACAGGCAGATATATGGGGCCACAGGCAGGCGTATGGGGCCACAGGCAGGCGTATGGGGCCACAGGCGGATGTATGGGGCCACAGGCAGGCATATGGGGCCACAGGCAGGCGTATGGGGCCACAGGCAGATATATGGGGCCACAGGCAGGCGTATGGGGCCACAGGCAGATATATAGGGCCACAGGCAGGCGTATGGGGGTTCAGGCAGGTGTATGGAGCCCATAGGCAGGCGTACTGGGCAAGAGGCAGGCGTATGGGGCCACAGGCAGGTGTATAGGGCCACAGGCAGGCGTATGGGGCCACAGGAACGCATATGGGGCCACAGGCAGGCGTATGGGGCAACAGGCAGGCATATGGGGCCACAGGCATATATATGGGGCCAAATGCATGCGCATGGGGGCCACAGGCAGATATATGGGGCCACAGGCAGATATATGGGGCCACAGGCAGGCGTATGGGGCCACAGGCAGATATATGGGGCCACAGACAGACGTATAGGGCCACAGGCAGATATATAGGGCCACAGGCAGGCGTATGGGGGCACTAAGGCAGGCAAAAATAACAACATTAATACTCACCTTACCTCTGTCCCGGCCGCGCGCTCCTCTTCAGTCCGACACTGAAGACGTGATGATGCCATCACGCCTCCAGCGCCGGGACGCTCCTCCGGCAGCTCCTCGGGCGCACGGCCTGTGACGCGCTATGCGCCCGAGGACAGGCAGCGGCGTGATGACATCACGTCATTGCGACGCTGCCGGCTGAGCTGCACGGGGCCGCGGCGGGTCCTCAGCGCTATGAGGACCTGGCGGCTCCGCTGTGTCGGCCCTGCGGCTTACCGGAGGATCCAGCGATCCTCCGGGGAGCGGCCCGACACTGTCTGCGGGGCAGGGAGCGCTCGCTCTCTGCTCCGCAGAAGCGGTCAAAGAGACGGTCGGCGCTTCAGGCCCATGGCAGCGGCCTGGAGCCCGGCGAGGGTCGGGGCCCTGCCTGCGCCCCTTAGGGATAGGCAGAGGTAGGCGCCCTAGGCGGTCGCCTACCTTGGCCTACCCGTCGTCCCGGCCCTGTCCCCACCTCTCAAACTAGCAGAATATTTTCTATACAAACTACCAGGTAGCTCATATCTAGAGATGGGCGAATTTCTCGAAATTCGGTTCGCTCACTTCGCCGAATTTCCCGACAAAAAATAACTTCGTTCCGAATTACTTCGGGACGAATCACGTTAAAAAACAGCTATTTCCAGGCTGCACAGAGCCTGCAGGGTGTAGAATGGTGTAGAGGCTGTAGAAGGTTGCGCCATGCTTAAATATGCAGAGGTAGCTTGGTTTGGTCTTCATACAATGTTGTGTTTTAGTATGACACGCACATGACTGCCGTCGCTCTTAGAATCGCTTCACTATAAAATTCCCTGGGCACTTAAGAGGGCAAAACTGACCAAAAAACTGAAGGGGGAATGTAGCCTGATAAAGTCATGGCAGCGACAGCTGGAAAAAAACAAGCTGAGGGCTCAGGTGGCAACATCAGTGACAGAGTGTGGAGGTGACGGCAGCAGCCACAGCAGCATGAGGTCAGAGAGTACAAAAGTTAATTAGGCTGTGCACATCTAAAATATATTTTGAAAAACGTAAGCATAGGTGCACACTGAAAAGGCAATAGCATACATCTAATACAAAAAATCAGTGGCACACTAAAAACTAAGTGAAGCATCAAGATATATAGGAATATTGGAAATGCATTACTGCTAAGGAACATATGAAAAACCTGGGACTCTTAGTTTACAGTTTTTGATCAAAGATTGTATTAAGCTCACCTCCCAATAGCATCAAGGGGATCCCAGAACAGGTGAGTCCCTAACCACTAACATGTTACCTCACTAGGAGTCCGTTCAGACTACAACCTCTCAGGGAGTGATAGGAACTTGCAATTGAACTATCCTGCACTGGTTTAAAAGAGACAGCAGAGTGCAGCAAGCCAATGAGATTGCCATCTCTCAAATAGACTACAAAAGTTAATTAGGCTGTGCACATCTAAAATATATTTTGAAAAACGTAAGCATAGGTGCACACTGAAAAGGCAATAGCATACATCTAATACAAAAATCAGTGGCACACTAAAAACTAAGTGAAGCATCGAGGTATATAGGAATACTGGAAATGCATTACTGCTAAGGAACATATGAAAAACCTGGGACTCTTAGTTTACAGTTTTTGATCAAAGATTGTATTAAGCTCACCTCCCAATAGCGTCAAGGGGATCCCAGAACAGGTGAGTCCCTGACCACTAACATGTTACCTCACTAGGAGTCCGTTCAGACTACAACCTCTCTGAGTTGTTGGTGTGCCTGGGCAGGAAGCACATTCACCCAGTGGGCCGTAAAGGACATGTACTGGCCCTGACCGTAGTTACAGCTCCAGACATCCGCGCTGCCGTGCACCTTGGAACAAACCGATAAGCTCAAGGACTGGCCCACCTTCTGTTCTACATATTTATGAAGTGCTGGTATTGCCTTTTTGGAAAAGAAATTACGGCTTGGAACTCTCCATCTCGGCTCGGCACAAGCCATTAGTTCTCTGAACGGTGCAGAGTCCACCATTTGGAAAGGGAGGGACTGCAGCACCAACAACTTGGACAGGAGCACGGTCAGCTTCTGCACCTTAGGATGGTTGGACACATACTGTTGTCTCTTTGCAATCGCCTCGCTGAACGACTGCTGGCGCCATGAGTAGCGAGGAGCAGGAGCATCTGGACCGGGAGATGATGTCAAAGAGAAACAGCTCCCTTCTGCAGAGGTGGTGGAGCCTTGACTGGCTGCAATGGCATGCGTGCCACTGGGCGCTGCTGCTGCTGTTGCTGCGGCAGCAGGATGGACCACCACATCTGAGCCACGTTTCTCCCAGGCCACCGAATGGTGACGCTGCATGTGTTGACGCAGGGCCGTGGTGCCAACGTTAGCTCCCTGGCCACGCTTCACTTTCTGCCTACAGATTCTACATATACCCATATTCGGCTCCTCCGGTGTCTTAGCAAAGAACTGCCACACCGCCGAGTATCGGATTTTACCGCCAACGCTCCGCACTGAGTGACTACTGCCGCCGCTGCCTCGCTGAGCCCCTGTGCCGCTACTTTCTTGGACCTGCGAAGCAGGTTTTTTACCCCGTGGCCGCTTGGCTCCCGACCTCACACTGCTGCTATCCTGCTGACTCACGGCCACACAACCCAGGTTCTGGCTGCGCCGCTGCCTGACGCGCAAGCTGACGCCCTCTTCTCTTGATGATGATGAAGCCCTTGCCTCACCTGGCTCCCAAGTGCGGTCGGCTACATCATCATCTATTTGTGTTTCATCGTCACTGCTGTCCTCATCACTGGTCTTGGTATGCAGAGGCTGACCCCTCACAACATGACCTCCCATGCCACTCTCAACATCTATACTTTCCCGCCTACTGCAAGAAGCAGGGGATATTGGCCCCATTTCTTCGCTGCCAAGTAGCTGCTGACTGCCCTCCTCAAATTGTTCATCCTCGCTATATAGTGGCGCTGAGCCCAGACCACATAGTAGATCTCTGGCTGAGGGAACCGGATGGGACAGAGGCAGGTTGAGGACAGGTGAGGGCCGCTGACCAGCTCCCGGGCCATGCCAACTAAGGGTTGTGTCTGACGTTCCCACCGACTCTTGGCTGGGAAGAAGTGGATGACCTAGTCAACCAATCAAGAACCATTGGGTTGCTGAACAACACACGGCCGCTAGATGACAGCGGCAGTTGTGGCCTCACCGAGTGACCCCTGCTGCGACGTCCCCTTGCTGTGCTGCGACCTGGGCCTGGAATGTTTGTGCCTCTGCCACTCGCAGGTGAAGAGCCTGCCACCTCTCTGTCTGACATACTGTTTGTTCTAAAATGTACAGACACTGTTTGATGAAGATATCTGTATATGATAAATACACACCCTGTATTTGACGCCAAATGAACCCACTAAGAAGCTTGGGTAACCTTTGGATATAAATTGCGCTCCACAAATGGGCAGGAAAAATTGACTTGTATGTTCCGTTTAAAAACTCTTCTGTGGCAGTGAAAAACAAAGTTTCTTTTACTGAGTACAACTGCAGAACAACGCTTAATTAACCCTTGGATGTAAATTGCACAAAAGAATTGAGCAACCAAAAACTACAAGCTTTGTAGCGTGTTACAATGGCGTGTTTTCTATGCTACACAACAAGAGAAAAAATTGTAATTAACCTTCGCTTGTGAATTAGGCTACAGGAAAAATGTATTTTTTGGCGGTGAAAGACGGTTTATTTTAGTCACCACAGCAGAAAAACAACGCTTAATTAACCCCTGGATGTAAATTGCGCCAAACAATTGAGCAACCACAAACTACGAGCTTTGTAGCGTGTTACAATGGCGTGTTTTCTACGCTACACAACAAGAGAAAAAATTGTAATTAACCTTCGCTTGTGAATTAGGCTGCAGGAAAAATGTATTTTTGGCGGTGAAAGACGGTTTATTTTAGTCACCACAGCAGAAAAACGCTTAACTAATCCCTGGATGTAAATTGCGCCAAACAATTGAGCAACCACAAACTAAGAGCTTTGTAGCATGTTACAATAGTGTGTTTTCTACGCTACACAACAAGAGAAAAAATTGTAATTAACCTTCGCTTGTGAATTAGGCTACAGGAAAAATGTATTTTTTGGCAGTGAAAGATGGTTTATTTTAGTCACCACAGCAGAAAAACAACGCTTAATTAACCCCTGGATGTAAATTGCGCCAAACAATTGAGCAACCGCAAACTACGAGTTGTTGCGACCGGCGCCCGCGACTCCTCCTGCGGGCGCCGCCGCAGCTCTGCCCCGGTCACCGGGACGAGTGCCGCCGCTGCCCGGGGGGCGGGCGGCGGGCGCACTCGCCCTCCGGCGCGTCAGTACTTACCCGGCCGCGCTCCTGTGTCCCTGCAGTCTCCTGCTGTCCGGTGCGCGCGTCCCTGTGATCTAAGGCGCGCGCGCGCCGGCTCTGTGAGATTTAAAGGGGCAGTGCGCCGGTAATTGGGTAATTGCCGGGCACTGCCTCTATTTCACCTGGGCGCTTCCGCCCGCTCCCTGCCGGATCTTTAGTGCCTTGCCTATCGAGAAAGCGTTCCCTATTGTCTCGTCCTGATCTACCGTGTACCGTACCCTCGCTTCCGTCTCTTGACCACGAATCTCTGCCGCCTGCCCTGACCGCCTGCCTGTCCACGACCACGAACCATAGCTGCCTGCCCTGACCTTCTGCCTGACCCCGACTACGAGCCTGCCTGACGATTTTGCACCACGCTATACTTTGGCTGCCACCGCAAGCAAGTCACGTCAGGGGTAACGACCTGGTAGACTCCCGCCGCAGCAAGTCCATCCCGCTTTGCGGCGGGCTCTGGTGAAAACCGGGACCTACTTAGATTCCGTTCCCTGGCGTGGCTTACACCATCGCTTGTGGTGGTCCAGTGGATCCACTTCCGCGTCCGGAACCGTAACAGTAAGATCCGGCCATGGATCCCGCCAAGGTACCGCTGCCCAGTGTGGCGGACCTCTCTCGCGTGGTGACCCGACAGTCTCAGCAACTGGCCCAGCAGGGGCAACAGCTGGATCAGTTGACCGCCATGGTGCAGCAGCTCGTCACCGCCCAGCAGCAACCTCCACCTCCTCCTGTGGCCGCTCCCGCTCCGGCGATTCCACTGGCTCCGTTGGGACCCAAGCTCCGTTTGTCGCTGCCTGCCAAATTTGACGGTGATCCCAAGCTCTGCAGGGGTTTCCTCACCCAGTGCACCATGCACATTGAGTTAATGGGGGACCAATTCCTGTCAGAACGTTCCAAGGTGGCGTTTGTGGTCAGCCTGTTGTCCGGGAAGGCCCTGGCCTGGGCTACACCTCTATGGGACAGGAGCGATCCTGTGACTGCGGATCTGCATGCCTTCCTTGCTGAATTCCACAGTGTCTTCGAGGAGCCAACCCGAGCCTCTTCTGCGGAGACGGCACTCTTGAACCTACGCCAGGGTGAAACTTCAGTCGGAGAGTACGCAGTACAGTTTCGCACCCTGGCATCAGAGTTGTCCTGGAATGACGCCGCCCTGCGCGCCACCTTTAAGAAAGGCCTTTCCAGCAGTATCAAGGACGCCCTTGCCGCAAGAGATTTGCCATCCTCTTTAAGCGAATTAATCCACCTGGCCACTCGCATTGACGTGCGCTTCGCAGAGAGGCAAGAAGAGCTCCGCCAAGATCGCGACCTGGCGCGACCCCGCCGTCTGCCACGCCTGGCTCCGGTGTTCCAGAGGCCTTGTCACGTACCCGGACGTAGGAGTGGATCCACTGGACCACCGCAAGCGGTAGTGTAAGCCACGCCAGGGAACGGAATCTAAGTAGGTCCCGGTTTTCACCAGAGCCCGCCGCAAAGCGGGATGGACTTGCTGCGGCGGGAGTCTACCAGGTCGTTACCCCTGACGTGACTTGCTTGCGGTGGCAGCCAAGGCATAGCGTGGTACAGAATCGTCAGGCCGGCTCGTTGTCGGGGAAAGGAAGAAGGTCGGGGCAGGCGGCACGGGTTTCCCGGTGGTTGTGGAAGGCGGTAGGTCGGGGCGGGCCCGGCAGAAATCCCGAGGTCGGGGAAAAGGGAAGAAAAGGAAAGGGTAAAGGGTTTAAAGTCAAAAACAAGGTTTGGGTAAGTTTTTCTCTATGGGCTGAAAGGGGAACTAAAGATCCGGGAAAACCACCCCAGGAAGGGGGCAGGCTTAAAAAAAGGGCAGTGCCCGGCAATACCCAAATTAGGGTTTGGAGGGCCCTTTAAACCTGGGGGTTTTTGGCCGGGGTCCGCCCCGGGGGCTTAGATGGGGGGGGAGGGTGGGGCCCGGGAGGCCGGGGAACGCAACGGGAAAGCGGGGGACGGGTAAGGAGGGGGCCGGGGCCCGGGGCCGGGTGAGCGCCCCCCAAAACCCCCCGGGAACATGCGGGGGGCCCCGGTTTGCCGTCGTGCGGCGACCAGGGGTTTTTGGCCGCGACCCGGGGAGGGGGGTTTCGCGGGCCCCCCCCGTGACAGTCCCCCCCTTCGGGCCCCCCCCCTCCTTTGGCCGGGAGGGGAAAACTCTGATTTTTTGTCCCGACCCAAAGAATATTGATCATTTGGCCCCCAGGCCCTCCCCTGGGGCCCGAACCCCCCCCCAGTCAATGAAAAAAAAACCGCTTCCCCTTGGGACCGTCTTCATATCTAAAAAATTCCCCTTTTCCCGTGGGGGTACATGGGGTGGGTATGGGGCCTCAGGAGTGGGGGAGAAAAGTACCCGAAAGAAGCGTTAAAGGATGCCCTTTTTTACCCAAGGAGACAGGGGAAGGATTTTGGGATCCTAAATAGGGGGGGGAAAGGCGGGGAGCTTGTATGTACGGGTTAATGCGCTTAAGCACCTCAAATTGGCCCCAAAGGAAACCCCGGGGCCCCAGCTTTTTAGGGGGAAACCCCTTTGAAAAGGGTATATATTTAGTGAAAACCCAAACACTTTGTCACCTCCCCGGGGAAGGTTGGCGGAGGTTTCGTTTTTGTCAGTTTAAAACCCTTTGGGTGCAGGCGGAGGCCGGGAAAGTAGGGGAATGGTGAGTTGTTTCGGGATAGTGTCAGGTCCGGGGACCACCCTTTTTCCACGCGGGGGCCTTCCGAGGGCACAGGGGGGGAGGATGGGGGGGGGAATGTCGCCCGTAGGACAAAAAAGAAAGGGGGGCAGCCCCCGCAGACCCCCGGCCCAATGAGTTATACAAAAAAACTCGGCCCAGGCAAAAAAGCGGGAAACCAATCATCCTGGCGTGGGAGAAATTTTGGCGCAGGTAGCAACTGGGGGTTGGGTTTTCCTCTCTCTACCTGATTGGCCCTGGGGGTGGTGGGCTGAAAAGAAAATTTCCATTTTCCCTTTGTATTTGGGTTTTTGCGGGGGGGGAGAGCAAAAATCTGGAGACATATTAAGGGCCACGGCCCCGTCATATGTGCTGGGGGAGCCCATGAAAGCCCAAAAAATAGGGGAAGAAAAATAGACTGGAAAGGCGAGGGAGTGGGGGTAGGCCTGGCAGGGGAAAGTGAAGTGGGACATCTTAAAAAAAACCGGGTCTTTTAAAACCCCAGTTCAGGGGTTTTCCCAGCGGAAGGGAGGGGATCCGGGGAAAAAAACCCTTGGCCAATGGGCCCAAGGCCCAGTTTGGTTATAGGTAGGGGAAAGGGAGCAGGCCCTTCCCGGGTTTTTGTGGAGGAGGGAGACTTTTTTTGGGGCCCACAGGAAGCGCAGGCCTCCATGAACTCACGAACATTGGGCTGGGTTTTGGGGGCCCACCAGTAGAAATCGAGAGATGAGAGGGAAAGGGACCTTGCACCCGGGTTTGGGACCCGCCTTTAAGGGAGCAACCCCCCAAGTTTAATATTTTTTAAGAAGAGCGGGGACGTATGTCTTGCTGGGGGGAATGCGTTGTAGATCAATCGGTTGCGGCCAAAGAGGGGCCCGTTCTGGGGTTTTTTTTAATGTCCCGTGGAGGGGAAATCTTCTCCATTTCACACCCGAAGCACGGGGGGAGAGGTGGGCCCTTGACATTTCTTCCGCGGGCGGGAAAATGAATGAGAAAATTAAAACCGGGAAAAAAAGAGAGCCCCAAGGGACCCTGGGTGGATTTAGCGTTGAGCAGTTGGAGTTACAGCAGATTTTTTGGTCGGTATAAAAATGTGACAGGGTGAGACCCCCTCCAAAAGATACCCTTCCTTTCCCTTCCCCGTGCCAGTTTTTTTGATGGCCAGAAAATTCCCCGGTGCCGAGGGATTTAGTTCCTTTCTGCAGGGGAAAAATTTTTTGAAAAAACCCCGCAAGGGGGGGGGTTTTCCCTTTGGGGCCCCTTTCTGGGGGGGTAGGGCCCCCGGCCCCGCCCCGAGGAGGGGGGTCGACCCAGAGAAAAAATGGTTGTTCCGTATCGGGCCCGGGAGAGAGCACTGGCGCGAAAGGGGGAAAGGGACATTTTAAAATTAGAGAAGGGCCCTTTCCCCTGCCGTGGTGGCCAAAAGCTTAGGGTTTGGTTCTTCTTGGTTAAAGGGCCCCTATGGGGGATTAAACCCCCGAGGGAAAAATGTGGAAAAAAATTGCCTGTAATAATTGGCGAAACCCCCCGGAAACTTTGTATGGCTCTGAGACCCCGGGGTGCGGCCACTGTAGGGGGCAGAAAAACTTCGGGGGGTCCATCTGTAGGGCCCCT
Source organism: Phyllomedusa bahiana (assembly GCA_025379985.1). Lineage (NCBI taxonomy): Eukaryota > Metazoa > Chordata > Amphibia > Anura > Hylidae > Phyllomedusa > Phyllomedusa bahiana. The sequence goes on along the minus strand of JAODAL010020854.1, from coordinate 43,684 downwards.
TGTCAGAAATGATTTAGCCCAAAGGGAAAGGTTGGCTCTGCTGAAAGAAACTGGCATTCTCAAGTTTGGATAGAGGCGGGTTTGGCCCCTTTGACGTTGAGGGCCCGGCGCACGTTTAACCCTTTATGGGATTCAAGGTGGGGGGGAAAACCAGGGAAAGTCGTTTAAGGTACACAAAACCCCGCATGTGTACAGGAAGGGGCCCGGAAGATGTCATTGACGAAACTTTTTGGAAGGCGGCCCCCGGGGGATTGCAAAAAAACCCGAAGGGCATGACCAGGTACTCGAAGGGGCCCCTGCGGGTGTTGAAAGGGTCTTCCATTTTGTGCCCTTTGTATTTCCCTTTTGAGGTTTAAGCCCCCGGGAGGTCCAGTTTAGTAAAGCCTTGGCAACCCCGTTAAAAAGGTAAAAAAAGTTTTTGTGATCGGGGCAGAGGGAAGCGGGGTTTTTTACCGTGATCTTTTGAGGCCTCGATTTGTCTATGCAAGGGGCCCCAGGGGTTCCGGGCCTTCTTAGCCACGAAAAAGAAAAAAGGCCCGGCGGAAGAGGAAAGGGCTTGGGTTTTAAAAACCCCCCGGGGATTCTCCCCTTTATGTATGTGGGGGCAATTTGGGCCCAAAGGGCTCAGGTACCCACAGGGGGGGAAACCCTGCACGTGGAGGAGAGTTTCCCGGGCCCGAAGATCAATAGGACAGTCATATGGGCGATGGGGCGGCCCAAAGTTCAGTTGCTTTTTCGGAGGAAGACATTTGCGAAGGTTGGGTTTGGGGCAAGGAAGGCCCCTCAAAAGGTTTTTGGCGCCCCGAAAAAGCGGTTTAAACACCGGGCGGGGGGGTGCCACCCCAAAAAGCGAGGAAAGACATCCCAACCCCCAAATCAGGGCTTCGGCCCCTTTTGCCAGTCGAGCACGGGAGCGTGGCGTTTGGGAGCCACGGGAAAACCCCGGAGGGGAAAGGACGAGGAAAGGGCCGGGGGAATTTCGTAGGGAAACCCAAATCTTCCTTGTGCCCGTACCCCCCTTTTTTAGGACCAGGGGCTCAGTTGGAAAGAATTGGACCTTAGAATCTTTTCCCCGACCGAGGGGGGATGAGTAGGGGCTTCTCCAGGCGGGGGGGAGGGGGGGTTTTGCTGGGATACCAGGGCGCGTTTTCCCAAGGAAAATTTTCCCGGCCCGACCCCGAGTCCAGGGAAAACAGTAAACCCGAAAAAATGGGACCAGGCCCCGTTTCCGGCAATCAAGGGCATGGTCAGGCAGGAGAGGGTTGTTCACCTAGGGATGCCCTCTCCTACGTATCCTAGGTGCGCCCGTTTTTCCCCAAAGTGAGGGGGCAGTGGAACCCGGGGTGGCGGAAATGGTTTGCACTTCCAAATAAGACAAAAATTCTCCTAAAGTCTTCTGGTTAGCTCCGTTGTTTGGGCAGGTGGGCCCATCCCCCCCATGGTCTCTTCGGGGCAGGTGGCAGGGCCAAAATGAGGGGGGCCCTTTTTAAATACTTTGGGGGCCGGGCGAGGAAAACGCGGGGTTTTAGCCCGCCCAATTCCCCCTGGCGTTTCCCAGAAACGGATGTCAATCCATTTGGGCCCGGGAGATAAGGTCAATCAAAAGGAAGACGGGGATCCCGGGCGGATAGAAACATCCTTAAAAACGGCCCGGAGAGGGGCCCTTTTTTGAAGGTGGCAGTCAAAGCGCTTCATTCCCGATAACTCGGAGGCCAAGGTGGGGGGAAAGTACGGCAAATTTACCTTTCAGTGAGTCCCCCTTTGGGGGCAGGGTTTAGCCAAAGGGGGTTCGGCAGACGAAAACCCGGAAGGGTTTCCCCGAAAAAGCTCCCGAAAATAGGTGAGGAAAGAAGCCAGGTTAGCTGTGACCGGATCGTCCCCGTCCCCCGAGGGGGGTAGCCCCAAACCAGGGCTTTCCCCGGGGAGAAGGCTTAGTACGAAAAGCCACCCTTTGAGTTCGGTAGGAAAAATTTGGGTTTCCCCTTTGCTCAATATGCAGGGAGCCCTTTGGTGGGTAAAGCCCCTGCAGGCCTTTTGGGGTCCCCATCGAAAATTTTTGGTTTGGCATAGATAGGCCCGGGCCCTGGAACCCGAGGTTGGAGCTGGAACCGGGGGAGCAGCGGGGGGCCACGGGAGGGGGTTTTTTGTGGGGCGGCCAGGAATGCTGCATCATGGGGGGAGAGTTTGGGTGAGTTGCTGGGCTTGTGAGCGATCTGTTGGGGGTGGGTGAGCCCCCCAATGGCGGTTAGGTCAGCGTAAAACCCGGCCCGAGGCACCTTGTTCGGGATTTCCTGGGGCCCGAAATTTTCTGTCACGTACCCGGGACGTAGGAGTTTGGGTCCACTGGGGCCACCGCAAGCGGGGGGTGTTTAAACCACGCCCGGGAACGGGGAAACTAAGTAGGTCCCGGTTTTCCCCAGAAGCCCGTCGAAAAGCGGGGATGGGACTTGCTGCGGGGGAGTCTACCGGGTTTTTTTCCCCCTGCCCTTTTATTTGCTTGCGGGGGCACCAAGGAAATAGCGGGGTTGAAAGAATCTTCAGGCAGGGCCCGTAAGTCGGGGACAGGCAAAGGCCAGGGCAGGCGGCACAGGTTCGGGGTTTTGGGGAAACGGGCAGTGGGCCAAGGGCAAGGGCAGAATGCGAGGTCGGGGGAAGGGAAAAGCTAATGGTAGGGGTACACGGTAAGTCAAAACAAGGCTTGTAACGCTTTCTTTTATAGGCTAAAAATGGCAAAAAAGATCCGGGGGAAAACACCCCCGGGGAAGGGGGGCAGGCTTAAAAAGGGAAAGGTGACCGGAAATTTTAATAGCAAAATTGGATGCCCGGGCGGGTCGTGCGCGGGGGGCCCCTTTGACTGCGGGAATTTTTTTGGGGTTGGGCACCCCCGGCCCCGGGGTGCGCCCCGGGTTCCCTTTCCCCCAACCCGTCCTCCAGGCCCCCTGCCAGGTTTCCTACGGAATTCCCGGGATTACGCGGACGTTTTCCTGGGAAAAGAACCCGGGCCCGAGTCCTTTCCCCCTCATGGGGCCCCCAGGGACTGCCCCCCCCGTTTCTATGCCGGGGCCCAGCCCCCTGGGGGCCAGGGTTTCCCCCACTGTCGGTCCCGGGGGAAACCCGGGGCCCTGTCAACCGCAGAGGGCTTTTTACGAAAAATCCTCCCCCCCGGGGGGGCGGGAAATTTTTTTTTCCCGTGCAGAAGAAAGAGGGGGCCTTTACGGCCGGGGTATCGACATCGGGGCCCTTAACAAAATCACGGTAAAAAACGCAACCCCTTTCCCGGCTGATTCACGGAACTTTTTTGCCCGGGTTTCCCAAAGAGCAAAAAAATTTTTTTCCCCAAATTTTTGGGACCGGGGCGAGAGGCCCAAAAAACCTCATCCGCATTCGAGAGGGGGGGAGGGGGGGAAAAAATGCTTTTAAACAACAGATGGACATTTTAAAATTTTCTCGTCATCCCCTTGGGCCCTGTGCAATGCCCCAGCAGCCCCTTCCCAAAGAATTTTGAAGGGATATTTTCCCCGGGGAAAATTCTCCTTTACACGTGTTTTCGTGGCCCTACCTAGACGACTTTCCCTGGTTTTTTCTCGGGCCGTTTGTGGAGACTAATCGCTCCCCTTGTCCCCCTGGAAAAATTTTTGGAGGGGGCTAGGGGGCCAAACCACCTCTACGTAAATTAGGAAATGTCTCTTCCACTAGCCAGCCTCCTTTTTTCCTTTTGGTTCGCCCCTTTCTCAGCCCGGGCGGGTTTTACAAAATGGATCCCTGCCAAGTTGTCGGCTGTCTTGCAGGGGCCCCCGGGGCTGGTGGGCCTACGAGCTATACAACGTTTCCCCTGGGCTTCTCGAATTCCCTATCGGTGGGTTTTAAATTCCTGCATTATTCTCCCCTTGGTTGGCCCCTTCTTTTGCATTCCCAAAAGAAGAACTCCAACCCTGGGCAGTGGCCGCCAGGGGCCGAAAAGGCATTTGTCAACTTAAGGCAGCCTTCGCCTCTGCGCCCGTCCTGACCAGAAAAATTCCGAGAACCCTTTCTTTTGGAGGTGGAAAGCCCCTCGGGCGGGGCGGCGCAAAATTTTTATGGGAAAAGGGGAACCCAAAAGGCAAGATGGGCAACCCCGTGCTTTCCCCCCCCCAAGGGCTTTCTTCCCCCTCGGAGAGAAAAAACACCCTCCCGGGGGCCGGGAGTTTTTGGCTTTTTTTTTATCAAACCCCTTTGAAAAAGTTGTCTTAAAACTTCTGGAAGGCGCCGGGTACCCATCACCATTTACCCCCGACCAAAAAATCTTTTAATACCTCCAATCGGCCCAAAACCCTCAAACCCAAGTCAAGCCCGGTGGGGCCCCTTTTTTTTCTTTCCCCCTTTTTTTTCCAGAACATTTTCGGGCCCAAACAAGGAAAAAACGCAGGGCCGATGCGCTCTCCCCGTTCTCCGATTTTGTTGGGTGAGGAGGGCTTTCCCCAGCATATAATTTCCCCCGAAAGGGCCCGATCTCGGGACCCAGTAGACTGCGAAAGGTTTTCCCCCAGGGAAGACTTATTCCCCCTTCGCTCCGCAGGAGGAAATTTGGGGGAAAGGGGACACTGTTTCTTGTGGCTGGGCACCCAGGGGAAAGCAAAACCCCTTTCCCCCTAATCTCTCATTTTTAAATTTGGGGGCCAGAGCTTGCTGGGACATCAAGGGTTTCTGAAGTCCTGCGTTTCTTTTTGCTCGTAACAAGGGGCTCCTCCCACCAACCCCGCGGGTTTTTTCTCCCCCCTCTTTTCCATCCCTAGGGGGCCCCTTGGGCCCCATGTGGCCAATGGATTTTTGCATGGACTGCCCCCCCTCTTCGGGGGAACCCGGTCCCTTGGGGGTCTCGGACCTTTTTTTCGAAAATGGGCACCCTTTTTTCCCGTTGCCACGGGGTGCCCTTTTGCCCCCCCGTTGGCCAGCCAGTTTTTTTTCCCCCATCTTCCGCCCCACACGGACTTTCCCCAGGGACATTGCTCGGATCGGGGGGGCCAATTTTTTGTCGGGTTTTGGCGGGCCCTCTCTCTCGGTTGAGGGGAAACCCCGAAATTTTTTTCCCCCCCTACCCCCCCAGACAAAAGGCCAAGTGGAGAGGAATCAATCAGAAACCTGGGGGGGAAATTTTCGACATTTTTGGGCTCGGCCGACAGGATGACTGGGGCCTCTTTCCTTTTTTTTTGGGGGGGGAAATTTTCCCATAACCCCTGGGGTCGGAAAACCCACTGGCACCTCGCCATTTTTTATCGTTTTATGGCCAGCATCCCCGCCCTCCTTACCATTGTCTCCACCATCAGAAGTGCCCGCAGCGGATTTTTGCCCAAGAAATTTGGGGCCCTTTGGAAACAGACGCCCAGTCTCTGCAGCATTTCATCCCAAAGCATGAAGGTTTCCCAAACCGGGCAAGAATTTTGGGAAAACCCCCCCCAGTTTTTTTCGCCTGGCAAAGGTTTTTTTTTTTGGGCTGGGGGGGGGGGGGGGGGGGGGATCGGGGGGGCCAAGGGGTTTTAAGGCCAGCTGAAGAAACCCCCTCGTACCCAAAATTTGGGGCCCGGTACGTAGGGCCCCCTTTGAAGTACCCCCCCGTTTTCCCAATCCAACCCCCGGCCTTGGGCCCTAAAAACCCGGGTTTTTCCCAACCCCAAAAAAATGGTATTCCCAAACTCCTTCCCACTGTCTCCCTGTTGAAGCCTGTTTGGGGGCCCTTGGGGAACCCCATTGTTTCCCCAAGGGACAAGCCCTCCATCTTTGAAAACGGAGGCCCCGCCAAACCATTCCCTTTACCCGTAAAAAGAGGATCCCTAGACTTGAAACCCCTTTAAGGGGAAAGGGCCCCGGGATTTTCCAAGGGTTGACTGGAAGGAGGTTTTTTGGAAACCCGAGGAGAGATCGGGGGAGGCCCGGAAAACAACATTTGGGAAACCGGGGGGGTTGATTTTTCAGGGGGAATTTCCCCCCAGGCCAGGAAAGGGGGAAAGGGTGGAGGGCCCCAAAGGGGGGGGGTAATTTTTTCCCACCGGCCGGCCCAATCCCATTTTTGGGGGGGCGCCGGCCCCGTCGCCCCCGGTTTCCCGGGAAAAGTCCCCCCTACCGGGTGTTCCCGGGGCGGGCGGGGGCCTCGCCCTCCGGGCCTTCCCGTCCTTAACCCCGGGGCCCGCTTGGTTTTTCCCCTTGCCGTCCCCCCCCTTCCTGTTTTGGGCGCCCCTTTTCCCTTTTGATTAACGGGGGCCGGCGCCCTTCCCCTTTTTAAAAATTTAAAGGGGGTTTCGCCTTAATTTTGGGTAATTCCCCCGGGCACCCGCCCCCTATTCCCTGGGGCCGCCCCCCTTCCGCCCCGCCTCCCTTCCCCCCCGGAAAACCTTTTAGTTGGCCCCCCTTGGCCCCATTCCCCAGAAAAGGTTTCCCCATTGGGGCTCGTCCCCGATTAAAGTGGGAACTGTTACCCTCGCTTCCGTCCTTAACCCCGAATCCTGCTGCCTGCCCCCGAACCCCCTGCCTGTCCACGACCCCCGAACCATAGCTGCCTGCCCTACCTTCTGCCTGAACCCCGTTTCGAGCCTGCCTGACGATTTTTCACCCCGCTATACTTCGGGGGCCACCGCAAGCAAGTCAGTCAGGGGGAACGTTTCCCCGGTAGACTCCGCCGCCCGCAAGCCATCCCCCTTTTCGGTGGGCTCTGGTGAAAAATCGGGACCTACTTAAAATTTCCCTTTCCCCCGGGGTGGGTTACACCCTCCCCTTGTGGTGGTCCAGGGATCCAACCCCCTTTCCCCGGGCCGGAACCTAAACACCCGGGTTTGTAGCATATTAAAAATGGCGTTTTTTTTTACCGGGTACACAACAAGAGAAAAAATTTTTTAATTTAAACCTTTGCTTGTGAATAAAAGGGTACAGAAAAAAAATTTTTTTTTTTGGCGGTTTAAAGAGGTTTATTTTAAAATCACCCCAGCAAAAAAAAACCCCGCTTAATTAACCCCTGGTTTTTAAATTGCGCCCCCCCCCCCCCCCCCCCCCGAAAAAATTGAGCAACCACAAACACGAGGGTTTTTAGCGTGGTTTACAATGGGTGTGTTTTACGCACACAACAAGAGAAAAAATTGTAATTAACCTTTGCTTGTGAATTGGCTACAGGAAAAATTTTTTTTTTGGGCGGTGAAAAAGGGGCGGTTTCCTTTTTGTCACCACAAAGAGAACAAAGGGTTAATTTAAACCCCGGTTTTAAAAATTTCGGGAAAAGAAAAGGGGCAGCCCAAAAAAGAAGTGGATTTGTATTTTAAAAAAAAGCTGTTTCTTTTAAAAAAATTTCAACGGAAAAGGCTTAGGAATCCCCCTTGGATATTCAATGTGCTGTGAGCAGATAGCATTAAAATGTATATGCAGCTGCATTGGACGCACACTGGACTTCAAATCCAATACCCCACAAATTCAGAAATAGAACGTTAAGAGAAGCAGTCTCTGAGACAAGCTGAGACACCCCCCAAAAATCACTGTATAAAAATCAGTTCTCAGTAAGAGCTATTACAAGCAGCCGCGGCAGCACCTTCCCTAATCAGTACAGTGAGAGCGGTATGAGCTCCCAGCGTCGCGCCCGGACTTATATAGTGCGGTGACGTCCCAAAATCCTGCCGGTCTCTGATTGGCTTCATATCTGCACATGTCATGCAGGCTATGCCCTTCTTCCTCCCAGAGTGCTTTGCCCCATGTAACGCCATGTGCTCGCAGGCATTTTATCAATCAAAAGCACACTTAGTTCACCCGAAGTCCCCCAAACTTCGACTTCGTTCAGAACCGAAGTTTTCCTGAAATTTTAAACGAATTCCACTTCGTTAGAATCAATTCGCCCATCTCTACTCATAACCACACTCTGCAGTTACTATATTGTCCTAGTATGATACAGTTGTGCTATTTCATGTGGTACCACCATTTCTCCTAGGAAGCAGGCCCGCTGTCTGGGGGTTATATTAGATGCTGATCTGGCCTTCACCACATATATCCAATCCCTTGCCCGCTCCTGTCACCTTCACCTCAAGAACATCTCCAGAATCCGTCCATTTCTCACTGTGGAAACAACCCAGACTCTCATTGTGGCCCTTATTATTTCTCGTCTTGACTACTGTAACTCCCTGCTAATCGGTCTCCCCCTCTGCAAACTCTCCCCTCTTCAATCTGTCCTGAATGCAGCAGCCAGGCTCATCTTTCTCTCCAGCCGCTATACTAATGCCTCTACCCTGTGTCAGTTACTGCACTGGTTGCCCATTCAGTACAGGATATAGTATACACTCAGCACTCTCACCCATAAAGCTCTCCACAACGCTGCACCCCCCTACTTCTCCTCCCTCATCTCTGTCTACCACCCGACCCGCTCTCTCCGCTCTGCTGTTGATATCAGGTTACACTCATCAATCATCCGAACCTCCCATGCCCGTCTCCAAGATTTCACACGTGCTGCACCAGTTCTCTGGAATATGCTACCACGGGCGATCAGGCACATTCACAACCCTCATAGTTTTAAGAGGGCCCTGAGAACACATCTTCTCAGTCTGGCCCACCAAGATCCCTAACTGCTATCACACACATTTGTCACTCCCTACACTAGGGCACTCACAGGCACTTTTCTGTATATAGATGTACTGTCTGGGTGGCAGGTTCATCCATTTTTCATGTAAACCACCCCCTATTTATGAAACATGGCTGGACCATTGTAAACTTGGCACTTCTCACCGTTTGTTTCAACCATACACCCTAATAGATTGTAAGCTCTCAAAGCAGGGCCCTCACACCTTGTGTCTCATTTGTAAGTACTTTTAATGTGTAATGTCTGTACGTTTACCCTTGAATTTGTAAAGTGCTGCGGAATATGTTGGCGCTATATAAATAAAGATTATTATTATTATTTCATAAGTTAACTCCCAATTGATCCCTCCATGGTAAAATACAGCTGGGACACTTCAGGGAGTAGTAAAACTCCAGAAGTCTGGACAAAAGCATAGTTTTTTTTTTTTAGGTGTTTAGGTCTGAGGACCTTGTTTTGTGGGTTCAGCTGTATTTATATTGGCTCCTTCTTGGGGTGCATTCAACATTTTGATCACTTTTAAGCCCATTTTTTGGATAGAAAAGTGAACAAAAATGAGAAAATACAGTTTTTGTTTTGTTATTTTTTATTTCCGAAAAAGTTCCAAAACATTAGCATCTCCAGATCATAAAACTGCACTAGTAGGCAATTAGGTGGAAGTACCATTTCACCCAGACACGGGCAAAGTGAGAAAAAACCCCAAAAATTTATTTCCAAATTCTTTAAAATGAAAGCAGGGAGGATTAGTAATTAGCGCTTTATGGCACCTTGATTACCCAAATAAAACCCGACGGTTTCGAAAATATATATCCAAAACGGGTCACACATGTTAGAGCTGTGAAGCGGCTATTTATGGAAACACCAAATGGGTCCCCTGACCGAGGGAAGGGAAAAAGAAACGCCCCTCGGAGTGTGACCCATCTAGAAAGACAATGTAATAGCTTAAAAACACATGAATCTAGGTAAATAACATAATACCATTTTAACATTAATATATTAATTACGGGCAGTTTAAATAGTGGTAAGAAATATCTTGTAATAATTAAGACCTGCGAGATTCTTGTCCCCTTTTGAAAATCCACATGGTTTCCCCGGGCCCAAAAGCTTGCGTGAAGACCCCCTTTCCCTCGGTTGCTTTTGTGCTTTCCTATTGCCAAAAGCTAAAATTTGCGGGTCACCCTCGTCATTCTTAAAAAGTTTAATACATTTAAAATTAAAATAATCTTGTCTCAAAGAATCAGAAAAATGTTCCAATTTTATTTTTAATGGTCCCGTGGGCAGCCCACAATTGGAGTTAAAAAGATTTTGCGGGCAACAAGGTAAACTAAAAAATTTACTATTGCAGTAAAAAAAATTTTTTGTGTTATGCCTTATAGTTATAAAAGATGTAAATGTTTTGGCCTTGAAACTATTTACGGCCGGCACTGCGTATGCCCGCAGCCAAAAAAACGTTGCACTAACCCAATTGTTTTTGGGGAATAAGGTGGAAGAAAAAACTGGGTGACAGAAAGGGAGCTAATGTGGGTGTTTTTTTTAGATACATGCGTATGTTACTTGCAAAATTCTTTGTAACTCCGACGGTGTACAATAGAAAGATGTTTTTAAAAATTTCAAATTTATATCTCTGTATTGAAACTATAGGGGGTTTAAGGGAAATGTTAGGAATCTTATCTGCATATTTTTGGGGCGCTTGAAATGGGGATTTTTTTCTCTGATCAAATTTCTGTTCGGGTTTCTTTCCAATAGTTTTTGATGATAGGTGCTTTCTAATTGGCACAAGTTTCTTTTCTGCTGCGAGATATTCGGAAGTATCTGCCCAAGATAGGGCACTTTACAAAGGGAGAACCAAAAAATGCTACGGTTTCCATATTACTCTGTTTTGAGCAGGGATCCCACTAATGAATTTCAAACCATTTAGGACCTGCTCAATAAAGGGGGTATCCTCTGGTTTTTTTTCCCCCAGTTATCGTGAGCTTTTGTATGTAGAAAACCCAATAGGCCGATTTACATTCATTGCCAAAAAGTTCATAAGGGTATTTCCCCCCCCTTCCCCCTATAGGGGGGGTTTGGCTCGTTGAATGAGTCTAGGTTTAGGGTGGGACCCATTTTGAAAACCTATGGTAACTGTTTCCCCAGGTTACTCCGCTACCAAAATCTTATCAACAGCTGAAAATTTTACCCGGCAGTTATTTTATTTGGTTATCAGTGATGGGGTGGGATTGTACCCCTTGCAGCCACATGAAAACCATTTTCTGTCGGATTACCATCTTAGCAAATTAAGCAATTACACATAACAAGCAGTTTAGTTGTAAAGGGGTTAAATATCTTCTCTCACACAACTTTTTTCTTTTTGATGGGCATTTTTTTCTACGACACGTGGGGGCCCCAGGGGGACAGTTTTTCTCCCCCCCGGGCCCGCATTTTTTTGTGGGTTTTGGGAGGAGAGAAACTTTTTTCTGATTCCGTTTTCCCCCCCCCCCCTTTCATATCTGGTAGGGAAGATATTTTTGTGTCTTTGATGGTTGGGGGACCAACCCCAAAAAGCCATACGTTTGTGAAGAGCATCCCAAAAACAAAAATGAATTTAAAATTTACTTTTCCAAACAGCTTTTCATAGCATATCTTTTTTTGATGTGACTTTTGGGTTGTTTGGAGGAGGTTAAAAATAGACCCTATAGGAAATCTACTGCCCCCAACTCTTTGTTGGTTCAGATTCTGTTCCCCCAATGTTGGGACAAAACCCTTATGGGGAGTTAGTCGCATGAAGAGATGTTGTACAGTACTTTCCCCAATATCTCGCAGCAGAACAAGAAATTGTGCCGACTTAGAGAACGCAACCCTCACAACAACTATTGGGAAAAGCACAGAACGAATTTGATCTAGAATAGGAAATCCCTATTAAAGACACCCCCAAAATATGCACACAATGATTTTTCCCAACATTCCCAGCCTTTTGTGTTTTAAAAAACAGAGTATAATTAGAATTATTAAAAATCTCTTCCTCTTTGTACCCAGTCCCGGGTTCAAAGAATTTTGCAATGTAACATACGCTAGTTCTAAAAAAGCACCCACATTAGGCCCCTTGCTGTCACCAGTTTTTTCTTCCACTCTATTTCTCCCCAAAGCAATTGGCTTAGTGCAACAGGGTTTTTATGGCTGCGGGCATCGCAGTGCCGGCCTGTAAAAATGTTTAAGGACTAAAACATTTCATCTTTTGTAACTAAAGGTCTATAACACAAAAAAATTTATTAACTGCAATAGTAAATTTTTGTTTTCCTTGTTGCCTGCCAACTCTTGTAAGCTCCAAAAGTGGGTGCACCAGGGACCATTAAAAAAAAGAAATTTGGGACATTTGTCTGGTTCGTTGGACCGATCTATTTAAATGTTCAAATGTATTAAACATTTCCAAAAAGTGCACGGGGGGACCCGCTTTCATTCGCTTTTTTTCGCAAAAAAGAAAGCACAAAAGCACCGAGGGGGGGAGGGGTCTTCTGCAAATTTTGGCCAGGGAAACCATGTGGATTTTCAAAATGGGGGACAAGAACTCCCGCGGTCTTAATATTTACAAAATATTTTTTACCACTATTTAATTTCCCCTAAGTCTATTATATTAAGTTAAAAATTGGGATTATGTTATGTTACTCTAGAGTTCATTTTTTTTTTAACTTTACATTGTTTACTTGTATGGGATCACACGTCACGGGGGGTTTTTTCCTTCCCCCGGTCCGGTGACCCTTTGGATGTTTCCTAAAAAACCAGCTTTCACAGCTTAACATGTGTGGGCCCCAAATTTAAAATAATATTTCTGAAAAGCGCGGTCTTCACTGGCAAAACATGGGGCCATAACGCTAAATTATACCATCCCCTTCTTGCATTTTAAAGAATTAAATAAAGTTTGGAGTTTTTATCTCACTTTCTCCGGTGTCTTGGATGAAGCTGGCTACTTCCACCTAATTTTCTTCTTGCCTTTTGGGGAAGGACTCCGCCAGCCGTTTTCCCGGACCTGGACTTTAAGAGACGGGTGAGCGAGCTTGTACCGCTTTTTACCCGCACAGTAGGAAACCCTTTTATTTTTTAAAAATTAGTTGCCCTGTTTAGAGTGCACCACAGCCCCTGCTCCAGGCTACGGTTGCGCCCCCTCTGTCCTGTTCCCCACAGCTCTGTACTCACCCGCCTGCTCCGTTTTCCGTCCCCGCCTCCCATGCCAGAGCGCATGTATCCCTTTTTGGTTACCGGCTGCGTTGCAAGATTTAAAGGGCCCAAAAGTGCCTGTAATTTGGGAAAATTTTGGGGGTGATCCGCATCTTGCGAATCCTCCAAACTCTTGCCAGATATTGGGTTTTTTTTGGTGTGTTAGAGAGAGTGTAGGGCGTGTATTGGATGTATCTTTGTACCGGACCCTTTGCTACCGTTTCCTGAGAACATTGCCTGCCACCTGTTCTGACCTTCCTGCCTGTCCACGAATTTGCCACTGTCTGCCGATTTTGTACCATGCTGCACTCCAGCTACCATCACAAACAAGTCACGTCAGGGGTAGTGACCTGGTAGTCTCCCCCCCGTAGAAAACCCCAACCCTTCCCTTTCGGCGGCGTGGTGAATGTTAACTTTCCCCTGGCATGGCAAAAATAATTTCTTGTGTTTTTCCCGAGAACCACATCTTGTTGTAACAGCCCAGAAGCACTGTCTAAATCACAGGTATTGTTTCAGCATGGTAGCTGTGTTCCACAACATCTCCTGTGGGGAGTAGATAGGTTTATAAAGAGGCCTTATTTTGGTGCCATTGGGAGGCCGAGGCTGTGGCAGGGGGTTTTTATGCGTTGGGGATGAGTGGCCAATATGCTGGAGTGGAAATGTAGGGACTGTGAAGTTTGGGGGTTTCCATCAACAAATTAGATTTCTGGTGCTGCAGATACCTATACACATTAGATAAATTTATGAAAATTTATAATATTAATCAAATGCCCATTTGTCAGGTGATTATTTTAGTCATTGTATGAACAGAAGTCGGCTGTTTTTGAATTTTTACATCTGATGGTCAAACAAAAAAATTTTCGTCACAAATCCTTTGTTTTTGAAAAAAACTTTAAAAAAAAATTTCCCCTAATATTCCCCGGGAAAATTTTCGACAGTCTTTCATCACACCCAATGTCATAAAAAAATGTATTGCCAGTTTGATTACTTGTAATGGGCACTATGGACTAAATTATGTATGGCTGTGTCTATGAAATGATTCTGTACCAAACAATTGTTTGTTCAACAGTGGTCTAACCTACTTTTATCTAATGTGTATTATCACTTTGGAGTAGCCCTTGAAGATTGAGTCAAATTGGGAGGCAGATATCCTATTTAGCCCCATGCCACAATAGGAGATACCTGTAGCAAGTTGGCTGTGTGAGGTGGGTAGTCTTAAAGGAGAAATATCCCTGAGAAAGTCCTATTCATACAGTCCAGCGAGAAAGAAACACAGTCTGAAAGAGTTGATATGCTCCCTACCTAAGACTACGATGTCCAACTGCCTGATCATTACTTTTTGGGCTGAAATTTGTGTTACTCTATTTTTTTAACCCAACCAATATTTTTAGCCTCGCTGATGTACACAGTGTGTGCAGAATTATTAGGCAAGTTGTATTTGAGAGGATTCTTTTTATTATTGAACAATAACTATGTTCTCAATCAACCCAAAAGACTCATAAATATCAAAGCTTAATATTTTTGGAAGTTGGAGTGGGCCTTTTTTTTTTTTTAGCTTTGGCTATCTTAGGAGGATATCGTTTTGTGCCGGTAACTATTACTGTGCAGAATTATTAGGCAACTTAATAAAAACCAAATATATACCCATTTCACTTGTTTATTTTCACCAGATAAACCAATATAACAACAGAGAATTTAGAAATAAACATTTCTGACATTCAAAAATAAAACCAAAACCAAATCAGTGACCAATATGGCCACCTTTCTTTATGATGACACGCAAAAGCTTTCCATCCATAGATTATGTCAGTTGCTTGATCTGTTTACGATCAACATTGTGTACAGCAGCCACCACATCCTCCCAGACACTGTTCAGAGAGGTGGACTGTTTCCCTCCCTGTAGATCTCACATTTTATGAGGGACCACAGGTTCTCTCTGGGGTTCAGATCTGGTGAACAAGGGGCTATGTCATTATTTTTTCTTCCTCTTTACTGGCCAGCCACGCTGTGGAGTATTTGGATGCATGTGATGGAGCATTGTCCTGCATGAAAATCATATTTAATACCGACTTCTTCCTGTACCACTGCTTGAAGAAGGTGTCTTCCAGAAACTGGCAGTAGGTCTGGGAGTTGAGCTTCATTCCATCCTCAACCCGAAAAGGTCCCACAAGTTCATCTTTGATGATACCAGCCCATACCAGTACCCCACCTCCACTTTTTGCTGGCATCTGAGTCGGAGTGGAACTCTCTGCCCTTTACTGATCCACAAATCACACGGTCCAGAAGCGGATAATAGGGCCAGACCCACCCAACGATATCAAAGCTAGTAACTGTTCACAAAAATATGCAAAGAAAAATACCCTAAAAAGTCACTTAGCAGCTAGATGCATAAAATTTAACTTTTATTCTGAATCTCTAAAAATATACACTAACCCTACTTAGACCCTAAAGAACAACTAGATACCCCTAACCTATACAAAAATACATGTAGGGTACTCGCCCCAATAAGGGCGCCCCTACCCGGAACCTATCCCTCACTATCAATCCCTAGTAATCCCTCTTAGCAATATATAACCCTAATGGTAAAGGTATAGATAGGTCAATTGATTACCACAACAACCGGTAAGGAATTTACTACACAAGTACAAAAGAAGGGAGTTTATGATATGTAGCCCCCTTAATAAACAATTCTACCAACGACCAATGCGTTTCCCCCTAACTCATGAGAGGGTTCATCAGGGTCAGTAGTAAAACTCCATACATGTATACTGATAACCAGCAAAGTCAATAATGCCGATACAGAAAAGGTATACTTGCGTATCCGGATGACTGATAGCAGGTCCCCTAGGTGCCAGATAGTGGAAGGGGCCTTTTTATAAGGATCATAGTAGGAAGAACAACAATGCCAAAATATCGATACCCTAGATATTTAGATAAATGGGATGAATGACATATTCTCATTAAGGCCTCCTGGTTTCAATGTTCTCAACTGATAGATCCAAAAGTTCTCTCGCTGTAAGATTTTTCTCTCAAAATCGCCCCTTCTAGGGCCTGGATTAACCACTTCCAAAACTGAAAAAGAAAGTACCGTAACATCACCACCATGACTCTCATTCACATGTCTAGCTACTGGTGTGTCCCGACCATGTTCCACATCTCCAATGTGTTCCAAGATTCTCCGTCTACATTCCCTCGAGGTCTTCCCCACATACATCAATGGACAAGTGCATGTGCATCCATAAATCACACCCTTAGATTTACAATTAGCGAAAGTATTCAATCTGTACAGTCTTCCTTTGGAATCCACAAATCCCTTACTAACGATCACATATTTGCATGCTTTACACGAACCACATTTGTACATTCCACAAATCGGTGTATCAAGCCATGTCCTTGATGGATGGGGCGGGACAAAATGGCTATGCACCAATCTGTCCCTAAGATTTTTTCCCCCTTCTGTATGTTATAATCGGACGTTCATCTATAAGTTCTGCCGTACTGGCATCCTGCAACAAAATTGGCCAAAATGTTTCAAGAATTCTTTTCACCTCCCCAGCTGCCACATCATATGTCCCAATTATCCTCAACTCATTCATACTTTCTCTAGTCCTTGTTTTCAACAATTCGTTACGATCACTAGATAGAGCTTGTTGATATGCTTCCCTAAGAACCGTTCTGGGATAACCCTTTTCCAGGAATCTTGATGTAAGATCATCAGCCTCCTTTTTAAAGGACTCCAAAGAGGAACAATTCCTCCGTATTCTTGTGAACTGTCCCTTAGGAATTCCTTTTCTAAGAGACACGGGATGGGCGCTGCTCCACTGTAGAAGGCTATTCCCTGCCGTAGGTTTTCTATAGGCCATTGTTTCAATTCTTCCATTAGATCCCCGCTTGATATTAATATCCAGAAAACAAAGCCTATTCTTCCCTATCTCATACGTAAACCTCAATTCAATTGGGTTCACATTGAGTTTTTCAACAAATGATACAAACTGTTGTTCCGATCCCGTCCAAATGATGATGACATCATCAATGTATCGCCCCCACAGGGGCAAAAACAATGGTGCTCTCCCACCAGCCCAGGAGCAGATTTGCATAGGTAGACGCACAGGGACTACACATGGCGGTGGAAGAAGCGACCATTGAAAACAAAATAGTTATGCGTCAGCAGAAAATTCATAAGATCCAGAACAAACTTGTTATGACGAGTAAGGAATTAGCTACGGGATGACAGGAAGAATTCTAAAGCTTTTAGTCCTTCTTTATGTGGAATAGAACTATACAATGCTTCTACATCAATGCTGCAAAGCAGCGCCCCCTCATCAAGAACAACATCCTCCAGTTTTGCCAAAAGGTCCATCGTGTCCCTAATGTAGGAGGGTTATGCTAAAACAAATGGTCTTAGTATTTGATCTAAATAAAGACCAAATTTTGAGTCAGATTTCCGATTCCTGATACTATGGGTCTGCATTTCAAGGGGTCAAAGCCCTTATGGATTTTGTGGAGTCCATAGAAAGTGGCCAGCTGGGGGTTTTTTGGAAATAAAAATTCAAATTCCCTTTCATTGATGAGTTTTTCTTCCAGGGCAGTTCTTAATAGCCCTCTAAGTTCATTCTGGAACCTCATTGTGGGGTCATTTTCTAAGATGGCATAGCCCTGTTTATCATTCAGGACTAGTGTTGAGCGATTATTATCGTCAAAGTTGAAATCGGCACAGTTTTTATGGTGATCGGATTTTTTAGATCTCATGCGATAATTTAGGTTTAAAAAATCTGTGCATCATCTATCAAGATCGCGCCTTTTTCGGCGCTTCCTGTAATTTTGGCGGCCAGCAAATCAGATTACAGAATAGAGCAGGGTGAGATGTGTGTGCGACGTCATGACTGGGATGTGTATGGTTGCGATTGGCTGGAAAAAATCACATGACCTCGTTTACATAGAACAAAACGTTTTCCTGTTCAGCCTCAGTGTCTCTCAGCGTCTCAGAGCAGAAGGACGTGCGCTCTGCTTGTGTCCAAACAGCTCAGCGAAATTATTATATTTCTTCACAGAGAAACCTCTACTATTAGCTGTGATCCTTACAATTTAGTTAGATTAGAGATTGGAAGATTTTATATAGTTAGGTAGAGAATTTTAAAGGAGCAATCTATGCTGTAAAGTCACGGGGGGGGGGGGGGGAAGTGGAGGGTGGGGCCCCCGCGGGCGAACAAAGACAAGCTCTATAAAAATACTGGAAAAAAGTTCACCAAGACTTAGTGTAGACATTGCAATAGCTTTATTATTAACAGTTTTCTATTGAAATATTTCCTGGATATTGGGCAGCCTGAAAATTATAGGATTTCACATCTTTTCTAGTAACTGCAGGTCTCTTTGTTAGGTGCAAAACTCCACTTTTAATATCAGTATACATTTCAGATCAGGTGTTCATTTTCAAATTTGGCCCATTCCACCTTCTGTTGATATAGCCACCTTGTACTTAAAATTAGAATCTACGCAAGTCAGCCACAGGTTGATAGGTTGCCAAAAATACCTTGTAATACCGATTAAATTTCAGATACGAGTTTTTGACTTTGGCGCACTACGCTTGTTCATTTGCAGAGGGCACCTTGCACTTAAATGTAATACTGCAATTATTTAGTCCCCCCCCCCCCCCCCCCCCCCCCCCCCCCCCCCCCCCCCCCCCCCCCCCCCCCCCCCCCCCCCCCCCCCCCCCCCCCCCCCCCCCCCCCCCCCCCACACAGAGTGAATTGAAAGGTGGAGGGTGAGAGTTCGGCAATAAATACTTTTATTATCCGAATACATTTCAAGATACGTGTTTTTCACTTTGGGCAGGCCAGCTTTGTTGATAGATACTCTTTGCAGTTAAATTTGATTCAGCAATTTTGTTTAGTCAACAAGGTGAATTGATAGGTGCCAAAAATACCTTTTTATTATCCGAATACATTACAGTACGTGTTTGTTGCACTTTTGCCAAGTCCAGATTTTGTGATAGAGCCACATTGCAGTTAAAAATTTGAATCCGCTATTGTGTAGTACCACAGTGTGAATTGATAGGTGCCAAAAAGATATCTTTTATTATTCGAATTACTTTACGTTACGTGTTCTTTTGCTACTGTTGCCCAGTCCAGATTTGTTGATAGAGCCACCTTGAGTTAAATTTGAATCCAGCAATTGTGTAGTTACCAAAGGTGAATTGATAGGTGCCAAAAACAATACCTTACTTAACGAATTACATTACAGCTACGTGTTTTTTTGACTTTGGTGCACAACAGCTTTGTTTCATTGAGGCACCTTGCACTTAAATGTGAAACTGCAATTTTTAGTTCACCACAGGTGAAATTGATAGGTGCCAAACAATACTTTTTTTAATCCGAATACATTACAGATACCTGTTTTTTGCACGTTTGCCAGTCCAGATTTGTTGATAGAAGACTACTTGCAGTTAAATTTGAATCCAGCAATTGTGTAGTTAACCACAGGTGAATTGATAGTGCCTATAAAATACCTTTTATTATCCGAAAACATTACAGAATCGTGTTTTTTGCACTTTTGCCCAGTCAGATTTGTTGATAGAGCCACCTTGAGTTAAATATTATCCAGCAATTGTGTAGTCTACCACAGGTGAATTGATAGGTGCCAACAAAATACCTTTTATTATCCGAATACATTTCAATACGTGTTTTTTCACTATGGCGCAGCCAGCTGTGTGACTTGATAGATCTACCTTTGCAGTTATATTTGAATCCCGCAATTTTGTTTTGATTTTAGGGATTTGAGAATATGCCTGTGATTTGCACGTTTTTTAATATGAGGACGTTCCACATAACTCTTCCATTCCTTCTCAAATTTGTATATTCCTGAACATGGAGCGAATATTAGGTGGTAAGCGAGCAAGAGGGGGGTAGGACATAGAGGTAGAGGTACAGAGAAAAAGTGCTCCTTCCTGTGTGGCGACAACACGCACTGCCAGCGGATCATCAGTTGCAGGAACGTAAGGCCTGTCATCGCTGCGTCAGGGCACTGTGAATCATCAGTAACGAAACTCCGTCACCAATCTGTCCTTCAGTGGTTTAATGAAACTGCATCAGCAGTCTTACCTCCTCGTCCTCCCAGTTACGGCCACAAATGTCGTTCATCAGCATCACCAGCATCCGTCCAACATGAATGCAGCCCAAATGTCAACTCGTGTACCCACCCAACTGTGGATAATCACATTTCTGAAGACCTCTTTGATGACAAAATGCGGTTGGGGTCAGAGGCAGTTAAGTCAAGAGCGACAAAGGAGGATGATTTTCTCTGCTCTGACGCCCAAGTTACTGATGCATCAGAGGAGGTGAAGGACAGCCGGTCACAACGGCAAAAAATCCCGGGCGGTCAGCAACGCCTTGCAGTCCCTCTTTCTTGTAGACGCAGCTCTGGATGCAGATTGTCAGGACGACGAATCACCTGTGTGTTGATGATGATGGACGGAATTGCGGATCCAATCCTGGTCTTTTCAGCAGGAATTTGATTGAGGGAGTGCTTCATATCTGGACGGAGGAGGAAGACGATGGCTGGGTAGTGTCAGTACGGGTTCGCCTCAAAAAAGGGAGAGGGCGGTCGCAGAGTCCGCTGATATGATTCTTCCAGCCACGGTCAGCGCAAACCCCGGCCTAACTCGTTATCGCCATCTAAAAGGTCCAGGACCTCTCTAAGCCTGGGCCTTCTTTGACCAAGCCTCTGATTCACCCAGCGATGTTCTTATGCCGCTTTGCCGTAAACGCAAAGTAGAGGCCAGAACCTTAGGTGGTTAACCCCCCCAACATGTACTTGTACACATGAGCGAATGCATGAGTTGAAACTGGGAGCAAACTTGGCCAAAAAGGCCAGGGACCGACGCCGGGCCTCCAACCACTGTCACCTCCCTCTGTCTCGCCTCTCCGCCACACACCAAGCGGTCCTCAGCTGCCATGTCTCTCAGAGTAAGGATCAAGGGATCAGCTCCTCCGCTTCAGCCTCCACCGTCGCCCGAGTACCTCCAAGCACCACCCAGAGACCAATCCTACCCCTTCTCTTTACGACAGTTTGAACGACCTGCACGCCGTACAGGGCAGTCTAGCAGCCAGCCTTCTGTCTTCCAGGTTGGGAGCAGAAGAAAACTTTAAAACACCAAACCCATCCCAAGACAAAAAGCCTGATGTCGGCATTGCCAGGCTTTTGGCCTTGGAAAGGTTGCCTTTCCATCTGGTGGACACAGATGGGTTCCGCCACGTCATGGCCCTTGCCTGCCCCCAATACCAGATGCCGAGTAGGCATTTCTTTGCCAGAAAATAGTCATCCCTTGCCCTGCCAGCACGTGTCATCTAATTTTTCAGCGCGTTGTCTGCATCTGTGGCGGAAAAGTCCATCTGACACACCGGACACATGGATAGTAAACATCGGCCAAGGGCCGCTATATTCTCTGTGAAAGCTCATGGGTGAGCTGGGTGGGTGTCCCTGGAGGTGACGGTGGCTCTCAGACCCGGGTGCTCGTCTTCAAAAACCGCGGGATGTGCGGGTTCTTTCCCCAAGGTCCTCTCGGTGGGCTTCACGTACGCCCAGAGAAACCAGGCCGTGTTTGAAAATAATCTGTCTTGGAGACCGGTCCACACACAGGTCAGGAGCTGTGGACGGCTTCCGCAACGAGACCGGCACTGGCTGGGTGCCAAGAAACCTATGTGCCAGGCAAGGTGTTGTGTGCGATAACGGGCGAAATCTGCTGGCCGCCCTTAAGATCGGTAGGCTGGAGCACTTCCCTTGCCTGGCACATATGTCATTGAACCTTGTCGTCCAGAATTTTCTTAAAGAGCTTACGGGTCTGGTCTGCCTGCTGAGGAAGGGCTCGAAAGTCTAAGTTTGCACTTCCGGCCATTCGACCTCGCTTCGTCCCGCCTGGCTGCGTTGCAGCGTCAAGTCGGCTCACCCGTCAACGTCTAATTGTTGACGTGGCCAACACGCTGGAATTCCACCCTCAACATGCTCCAACGATTGTGGCAGCAGCACATTGCCCTTATACGCAGTAACGAAGTGGACACTTGGCCAGCCAGCAGCGGTGCGGACCTTGGGGTGGTTGATGTCACCGAGAGTGGAGGCAGGTGTAAGGCTCTGCACCATCCTTGCCAGTTTTGAAGAAAGCCACACAAAATGGTCAGTGCGGGACAATGCCCTTGTCAGCATGGCAGTGTGGTGTTCTTAGTTATGGAACGTCGTTGGGACACTCTGAAACAACCAGGCCGACAGCGACGGAGGAGGAGACGGACACAGATGCGGACACGAAGCATTTCTCTCCGTCAAATCCACAAGCCTGACAGTTTCACAATTTCATCGGGTCTTCATTAGGCAGTGGTTCAGGGTCAGAGCTAGGGGAAAGTGGCGCATCAGCTCTCAGGGTGCATCATCTCAGGCAAGTTTCAGGGCTGTGTTGAAGCTGTGCCGGAGGGCAGCGGAGGAGGAGGGAGGAGGAGGAAGTATTCCTAGACAACGATGTTACCGACGTCCCTGCCTTGGAAGAGGTTGGCGAGAATTTGAGGCGGAGGAGGATGATGAGGAAGATCAGTTTGCTAGTGCCCTCGGACCCAGAGGCTTGGGGAAATCAAGGCTCCATCTCCTCACAGTGCTTGGATTGCTCCATTTCCTCCCAACATGATCCTCGCATTAATGCACATCAAATGAACAACACGTTAAGGGTGGCCACCATCCTAGATCCCCGGTACAAAACAAAACTCAAGCACTTATCCTTCCCACCCACCCAACAGAGAGTAAAAATGCAGGAAATGGAGACCTTGCTGATTGATCAAATAGGGAGACAATCTGTTGCGTCTGCTTCACGTTCCCCAATGTCACGGTGGCAACAACATCAGCTACGGGACAGCAAGTTGAGTGCCAAGTAGGCGTAGCGGCAGCAGCAGGCAAGGTGGCAGAAGTCCTCCCATAATTGGGTGACCTCTGGCAATCTTTTATTTACCCACATCACCGAAGCATGCAATGCAGGGCACACATCCAACACACAGAGTGATAGCTTAGATCATGGTGCATGATAATTGCGTCTCAACACCGATGTTTTTGTATGTGTTCGGACCCAATAGGAACTTCTGGGTATCCAAAAATGGACGAAGGGCCCGAGCCTTTTGTCTCGTCACGCCATAGGAGGTGTTGTCTGCCCAGCAAGCCAGGTACATATCTGAGTGGACCTTCAGCACAGCTGGAGGAGTCATTTACAGACAAACGCATCCGGCTTTCCACAAGATAATGTGGATCGTTTGGACTTTCATCACGATGAATCAGGCATGGATCTTGATGATGTTGTGACCCCAATTGCCGCGGTCACGATTAGTTGCCGGTCTACTTCGACATTCCTTCTTAAAACAGAAATGGTCTTCTTGAAAAATGTTTTTTAAAAAGGATCATTTCTTACTGCAATTTTTATTCTCTTTTCCAACAGTTCATTTTGCTGGTTTTGCTGTGAGGAGAATGTAAAGACAGCAAGGTTTTATGACTACACCGTATTCCATTTACTCACTTTATCTTAAGAAGTTTTCGCATTGTCAATGGTTTTGAGGTCATGTTGCTGTGAGATACAGCTATATTATGGTCCTTGGAAACAGATTGTGGCTTCTAAGTGGCATTTTCCCTCACAATTTTTAATAGTGTTGTGAAAGCATATTTATAATTTTTGGGGTCATTGTTGCTGTGAGAGACAGCAAATAATCTGGTCTTTGTTAACAGACATGTGCGCTCTAAGGGCATTTCTCCCTCACATTTTTAACAGTGGTGAGAAGTCATTTTTATAATTTTTTGGGTCATGCTGACTTTGAAATTGCAAGCAATACTATGGTCCTAGTCAAAAAATGTTGTTTCTAACAGAATTTGTACTTCACAAATTGTCCAAAGTGTCAGGGTCATGCTTTGAATTTTTGGGGGCATTTGCTTTGAAATCGCAGCTATACTACCAGGTCCTATTGTAAAAAAAATGTTGTTTTAACAGACATTTGTTCTTCACAATAGTCCAAAGTGGCTCAAGGGTCATGTTTGAATTTTTGGGGGCATTTTGCTTGAAATTGAGCTATACTACAGGTTCCTATTATAAAAAAATGTTGTTCTAACAGACATTTGTCTTCAACAATGTCAAGTAGTGGCTCAAGGGTGATGGTGCTGTCAGGAAACAGGAATAGTAGGAACTGTAGAATGAACACATATTGCAAAATGACTTGTTTTTGCAAGATCTTTATCAACCCTGTATTGAGACAACCCTTTTATACAATTAACAAAAAGAAAACAAAGACATGGTTGGGATTCTTCCTATTTTAAAAATGTGTTTTCTAGAATAATTAAACAATACTAAAACTTGCATGTACAAAATGCTGGTAAAAAATTCCTCTGAATTGTACAAGCGGAGGTACAGGAAACTTGACCAGATGTAGGTTATTTCAGAGGACCATGGAGTATGGAGCAAGGACAGAGAACAAAGTACAAGACAATTTTCCTCAGGAGTTGAGTAAACTGAGAAAAGAATGCCAAGAAAAAGGGCACTTGGGGTGGAACAGGAGCGTTAACCACCGTATTTCCAGTGAAGCTCAACATTGGTCTGCACTCATAAGGAGGGGGCAAGCGCTACCAAGGTATTGACTGTATACTGAGGAGGCTGGAGTTCTCACACTTCCGTTCCGCACTCTGCTTCAGCACGACAGTTTTTCGTTGCTTCGTCATCAGGGCATTTTTAACCTGCGTGGTTACTAGATGACAGACGGCCAGCTGGTGCTTCTCACCGAACCCACTGTAACTCCGGCCTGGGTCATGCTGTGGCACAGGACAGTTCTAGTCAATCGTCCCAGTTCCAACTAAAATGGTGGTTGAAAGACTCCTTTTTCGGCACTTTTTAATCTGGGGGTCAGAACAGGTTAATGTTCCTGTGGCCAAGGACCGGGACAGTATATGTCCAGTTAACTAAAATGGTGGTTGAAAGATCCTCTTTTTCCGGCAATTTTAAATCTGGGGTCAGACAGGTTTAATTGGTCATTACTCGGTCCAGAAGACAGTATAGTCAATGTCCAGTTCTAACTAAATATGGTGGTTGAAAGACTCCTTTGTCCGGCACTTTTTAATCTGTGGGTCAGACAGGTTTAAGGGTCATGCTGCGGTCCAGGACAGGGTTTGTCAATGTCCAGTTCAACTAAAATGGTGGTTTTAAAGACTCCTTTTTCCGGCACTTTTTATTGGGGTCAGACAGGTTTAATGGTCATATGTGGCCCAG
Organism: Phyllomedusa bahiana; assembly: GCA_025379985.1. Taxonomy (NCBI): domain Eukaryota; kingdom Metazoa; phylum Chordata; class Amphibia; order Anura; family Hylidae; genus Phyllomedusa; species Phyllomedusa bahiana. Next base: position 18,647 of record JAODAL010020854.1, on the reverse strand, counting down.
GACAGGGAAGTATATGTCAGTGAATACTAAATTCATGGTGGTTGAAAGACTCCTTTTCCGGCACTTTTTAATCTGGGGTCAGACAGGTTTAATGGTCATACGTGGCCAGGACCAGGGAAGTATATGTCCAGTTCAACTAAAATGGTGGTTGAAAGACTCCTTTTTTCCCGGCACTTTTTAATTGTGGGTCAGACAGGTTTAAAGGGGCATGCTGCCGGTCCAGGACAGGGTTTGTCAATGTCCAGTTCAACTAAAATGGTGGTTGAAAGACTACTTTTTCCGGCACTTTTTAATTGTGGGTCATGCAGGTTTTTTAGGGTCATGCTGCGTTCCAGGACGGGATATTCAATGTCCAGTTCAAGTAAAATGGGGTTTTAAAATTTAAAAAATTTTTTTGGGCACTTTTTAATTTGGGGGTTGATGCGGGGTTTAAAGGGGTTCATGTTGTGGTCCCAAGACAGGGATAGGGGAATTGGGGGGGTTTGGGGGAATTTTTTTTCTGTGGTTTTATGCCTAAGTGTTGTCCCAAAAGATGAAAGCAGGTATTTTTTTGGGACTGTTGGGGTTTTAAATTTTCCAGCTTCTAACCCCTGTTTGGGTGAAAGAATAAAAGGTGTTGTTGCTCTCCCATAGATTTTTAATGGTCATCGGGATTGATGGCTTTTCGACTATTAAAAAAACCTTATCAAAGGGGTGGGACGCTTTTCGACTTTCCCCCGATGTCGTAGCAAACGTAATGGGCTCAACCTACTTTTTTGTATGGGGTTTAGTGGTTTTGGGGTTTTGGGTTTGGGTTTTTGCGTGTTATTTGGAAAATGTATGACTATTATCTATTAATTTTATATGTAGCAAATCGTGGTAAAGCTTTTTGTATATTTTGGCTTTGGTTGATGGTGATGCAATGTGTCACGAGGGGGCCCAAAAATTTTAAGGGGGGGGGGGGGAAGGGGGGGGGGGCAAAATTTTTTCCCCTTCCCCTGAGTAAAATTTTTACCCTTTGGAACTCCCATGACACAGACTGTGGTGCCGCTAGCAACGCAGAAAAAAAATTTTGGGTGCTATTACCCCGGGGTTTTTGAGAGGAAATATGAGTAATATAAATGCTGATGTCCCACCCCACAAAAAAGGGGGCCCACCCAAAAACCCCGGGACTTGGTAGTGCTAAAAAACACAGAAATAAAATTGGGTGAAAATTCACCCTTTGGGTTTTAGATGGGGAATATGAGTAATAAAAAGGGCGGTGTGCCCCCCCCTCCCCCCCCCCAGCCCATGCCATTCAGAGCACTGGAAACTGTTTCCAAATTTTCTAACTAATACTTTAAATAGATTTCTTAATCTTGTGTACCCCAAGGGGGGGAAAAAAATTAAGGACCCCTTTTAGTTTGTAAAAAAAGGGTGGGAAATAGTTCTGCTGCTTTGAAAAAAACTGAGCAGAGAGACAGCTATCTGTTCTGTTTTGCTGTGGGAAGTTAATGCCGGGGCTGAGCAGGAAGTGCGTGACTTTGATAAAAAAGTGGGTTTATGTGAAATTTTAGCAGCCAATGAGATCCCTAAACCCCCATGGTGGAAATTTTTTTTTCCCCCCCCAAAACCCCCGTGCTCTGCGCTGATTTGGGGCCACCAAAGGTACCCCGGAAGAAAGGGAAAAAGGCCAGAAATTGGAATTTTATTACTGATAAAAATTTTAAGGGGGAAAAAATCTTTTTTTTAAAAGCGGAAAACCAAAATCTTGGGGGAAAAAACTGGGGATTTCAACTTTTGTCGATTTAATGCTCAACACTATTCCCTGTGCATTCCCCAAACCCCGGGTATACCCCATTGGGTTGCTAGAGCTAAGGTGGAGGAAGCAAAGGCATCTCTGCTGCATTAAAAAAAAACACCAGTATTATAAGTAGCTTAAGGTAGATAGGGACACTTTTTTGAATTTTTTTAAATTTGGGGGTCAAGCACTTTCTTTTAAAGGGAACTATTTTTCCCGGGAATTTTTCCTAATATACTATTATTATTAGAAACTCTATCTATAAGAGATTGACCCAAAAAAAGAGCTTGGTGACAAGGTATTCAATCCCTCTGATTGTCTACAAATCTTATTTAACAAACTTCTAAAGAATATTTATTGAATAACTTTCTCATTCCCTTTTGGGTTTTTAAATTTGTGGGGTTTAAATTCAGCTTTTGTCACCAGGACACTTAAATTCCCCCTTTGGTTTTTTTTGGGGTGGGTGGAGGGGGACCCTTGGTGCAAAATACCCCCCCTTAATCTGGTTTCCCCCATGGGGGCAGACTGTCCTCTCCACCATCTACTGTAGCAACAACATTGGTTTTAAATTTATTTAAAAATTTTAAACAAAAAACCCGACAGAAACCCCAGAGCTAAATAAGCTTTTTGGGGAAAAGGTGGCACCCTTGGGGCTGGTTTTTCTTTAAAAATTTTTTTGTACAAACCGTTTGGGGTTTCTGATCTAGGAAGTGGGGCCCTTGCTTTTTTTCAAATTTTTTGACTGGGCTATCCATGTGACAGCTAAAGGTCAATTTTTTACAAATCAAGGGTTGGGGGGTATTGTTTCATTCTGAAAAAACCCTTTTTGGGTGCCCAAAAAAGTTTTCCATTGTGAATTATTAAAAGGGACACCAGACTAAAAAAATTTATAGGGGACCTTAGGTTTCACAAAGTTATTGGCATTTTTTTAAAAATGGGGGGTAAAAAATTAGCCTTTGTAGTGCTTGGTGCCTCTGCTTTTCAGAATGCAAAGTGGTTTTCTTGGTATATAGTGATATTATTCACACCTTTATTAATAATTTCTACCTATGCTGCTGTCCCAGTTTCCTGTCATTCGGTAGTGGGGGCCATTCATTTTGCTATGGGGCACTATGACTTCTAGTTGTGCCACTGAATTTATACCACTTGCTGTTATAAATTATAAATGGTGAGTGGGATGACAGCTCAGTGGTTAGCACTGTGGTTTGGTGAAGGAGGGTGGCTCAGTGGTTAGCACTTTTGTCTTGCAGCACTGGGGTTCTTGGTTCAGATCCCACTATGGACATCATCTGCATTGAGTTTGTTTGTTCTCCCCATGCTTGCTTGGTTTTCCTTCGGACCCTAGTTTCCTTCATACTGAAAAAACATACATGTAAGTTGATTCAGAATTTAGATTGTCAACCCCAACCGGGACTGGAACCAGTGTGAATGATAGCAATCTCTGTACAGTGCTATGGAATATAACAGTGCTATAAAAATAACAAAGGAAAAGAAAAAGTTTTAATACGATAATCTAAAATTACTCCAGGTAACTAATTAACAATATATAAATACAAAATCCTTAGCTGCTTACCATACATCGGTACCACAAACAGGAACCAGAATCCCAAATAAGGAGGTTTCATGTGTTCCTGAATAAAATGCATTCAATTCAGATGGATAATGTAACGTTCTCAAAAATCTGTAAGAAGAAGTTTGGTACGGGTGACTAAGCTAACCTCCTGCCTCTTCCTAAGTTTACCCTTAGCGGGGCAATTGACTTCATAAGGACAAAAACCCCCAAACTCTTCCCCCCGTGAAATAAAATTTAAACCTTTTATAAATGTAAAATTTCAAAAATAAAAAATAAAACAATATGGAGCAGCCCCCAAATACAGACCCAAACGCGTTTCGTCCGCAAAAAAGAAGCGCCATCAGGGGTTTGTATTTTTAAGGGGTTTCTTTTAAATTTAAAACTTTTTTTTAAAAAAAGGTTTTTCTATATTTAAAAGGCGGGGAGATCCCTTTGGGGGTTTCGGTTACCCGGTTTATTGCCGAAAGGACCGGATTGCGCTCGCAATTCCCCCCTTGAATAAGGGGGGGGGGGGGCGTGCCCGCCGCCCCAAGAAATGCATTTTCCACGGGTTTGGCCTGGTAAAAACATGTCATTTCCCCCCCCCCGCGGATTCCCCAGCAGGAGGACGACGGAATCCACTGTTCTCTGGGGAAACTGTGGATTACCTAATTACTGCAAACAGAGGGACCCCCTACCTGAAACCAAAAAAGGGGGAATAGGCGCCAATTGTCCGGCAAATAAGCCGTGTGAATGGGCCTTTAGGTTTTCACACGGCTTAATTTCGGGGGTAATTACGCCCCGCAATTTCCCGTGTGGGCGGGGCGGGGCGGGGGGGGGGGGAGGAGCGGGGGGGGCCCTTTCCCGGCCCATAACAACAGCTAGCGGCGCGATCGCCCAGAAAGTGAATGTCAATTATCCCCCGCCCGGGCTTGCCCGGGCGGGGGGGAACGTAACCCAAATTCTCTATTAGAACTGTTAATTACCGAATAATGGGCGTTTTCGGCCCCTAATTGGCCACTTTTGCCTAAATTGGGCCAAAAACCCCTTTTTGGGTGTAAGAAAAAGTGAAAATGCAAAGGTGTCCCCCATATGGGGGATTTCCCGAATATCTGTGCATTGCACATACTTTAAAGAGAAAACCGTCACAAGATTATACCCCCCCTTTTTGAGGCGCACAAACTGGTCAGCCCCGTGTTTCCACGCTGTGTCATTTTTCTGTAAGTGTTGTAGTTTTCGAGTATTTTGTGCTTTAAAACTGCAGTTTTCAGCCAGAAAAGAGTATGAAAAGAGTCAGTTTTTTTTTAAACCCCCCCAGGCCCCCCCCGCCCCCCTAACTGATAAAACCTATTTTTTGTTGGGGGGAAGTAGTGAATGGAATTACGTAATATGCTGTAAGGGGAATGTAGGGGCCACGGGTTTGGGCCCCCCCGAACCGGGGGGGATGGGGCACTCCAAAAAGCCCCCTAATTATCCCCCTTTCCCGGGGGAACATAGCCTTAGGGCCCATTTAAAAATGTTGGTTTTTAAAAAACTATTTTTTGCAAATGCAACCAATCAGAAAGAATCAACCTCAAAGCTCCCCTTTCGTTTCATTTTGTGCGTGGAAAAAATGAAAGGGGCGCTTGATTGGTTGTTGGGCTTGAGGTTGCTAGGGCAACAAAGGGTTTTGACCTAGACAGTTTTTTTTTACATGGGGCCCCTTTAAATCCCTTTCCCTAAACTGACCCCGGGGTTCACAGCAACAGCATAGGCTGGGATCAGCTTCGCAACATGAGGACGCTTCAAAAAAAAAAAAAAAAAAAAAGGTGATGGTCCAAGGAGGGCACTCTATTTTTAAAGTGGTACAAAAAACAGCTACAAATAATTGACAATGTAGCCAGAGAGCTGCAGGCTAGAGAAGGTATGCCAAAATATTGAGCTTAAATGATGCTGGAAAATCCCTGTAACTGCTTATCAGTATATAAATAGAATAGGTAACAACGTCAAGAAATACAACGTGATAAACATACAATAAAGGAGAAGTACATTTGCCCCGGAGGTAGGGTGTAGCTTTCCACATAGGAAATAAGATGCTGTTGTAACAAGACTTTAGACAACACCTGTCTGCTCTCACCATAGCTCAGACTGCAGATATCACCGGTTGCTTTGAGATGAAACTAAAGGGAAGGAATAATTTGGGATGCTGGAACTATAATATTGCGTGCAATGGTGGATGACTGGTGGATGACTCTTCTACACAGTGGGCATACATCACAGTTACAGGAAAGTCACCCTTCCATTAATGTTAGATGGGAAATCACATTTTTTGGTATGTAACTGAAGAAAGTAAAATAATGATTTCCTATTTTATTTCCTTGGTTCCCTATTTTGAACATTGCCTAAGTACAAAACAACCAAAATTCATCCACCCTAGTATCATATCCATATGCACTCGCTCAAAATGTCATCTCGAAACTACAGTACAATCCTCAGTTATAAAATAAAGTCTGCTTTATCTTCACAAACAGCACCACTTTTGTCTATAGGTTGTGCCTGGTATTGCAGGTCAGGATTCTCCTCACTGATGGGCACCTCCACACATTCTTAACTCATACTTGCCACTTAAAACAGTTTTCATAAATTACGTTTTTATGTAACATTTTAACTTTTTTTTTAGTTTTCTGTTAATGGAGCTGTGTAAAGCCATTTTACTTTTTCTTTGGTATCATTTTGGGCACAAAAAAGTTTTGTTTACAAAATTAAGCTTTTTATTTGGAAATTTGGGGGTTTGTGCTTTTGTTTTTCATTAAGTTCATTTTTTATATGTTCAAATTTTTTAAACTTTTTTTTTTCATTTTTTGTTTTAGGGGAATAGACTATATGTCACCCCAGAATCATAGCATTTATTCTATAATGCTATGTAATATGTCTATTACACACAGTTTCCAGACAGGTCCTAATAGAATTCTAAGTAATGCAGACCCAGAAACCATTATTCGGCCTCTGGATGGCCTTTTAAACCATCAGCACTCTGCAGTTGTGTTGCGGGTGTGCCAATGGTTGACAGAGAATGCCCCCTCTGCCAGTTAATCACCTAGATGCTGCAGTCACTGTTGAACTTGGCATATAGGGGGTTAATCATCCAGGATTGGAGCTGTCCTATCCCAGCCATTGCATTGAAAGTATATTACAACCAGCTCCCGCTGCAGATGGTGTGGATACTGCTTCTGAGCCTGCAACATCTGAGTGCTGTAAATATACAACATCAGGAAGATTTGCCAACTCTTCCGGAAACTTGGGAGGACTCTTTTTTGCACAAGGTAAGTGTTAGCAGGTATAACAATAGATTGTATTTTATAACTTATGTTTCTTGACAAACTCATTTTATGCATCTGTCAGCAATAGTGGATAGAATTAAAATCAGTGTCTCAGTCCTTTTTCCTATACAGAAAACATATGATTGATTGTCTTGTTTTAAAGTGATATTTCCATTTCATTGATTAGCTTCACACATGTAGGCAAAGGTAAATAAAGACTATTACCAAATACATTGCTGTTCTGATTTTGCTTCTCTTCATAGTTAGGAGTGGATCCCTTTCATCTCTTATTTGAGACAATTTCACTAGTTACTGGCCACCTCTCTATGCTCTTACAGGCAGGAACATTAGTCGGGATAATGACTCACTCCCTGCAGTATTCCTTATGTAATGACAAGCTTTAATTATTTGGAGCTATAGTCATGGCACTAAAAATTTTTTGACCTCAGAGTGATATTAGGCTGCGTCCCCACGGCACAGGACAACTACCGGTCTATTTATCCGACTGGTATTTGTCCGTTTTTTGTGCCGTGCACACGGCCGCAAGGGGATGGCTTTTCTCCGCAATTAGCGGAGAAAAGCCGTCCCCCCTCCCATTGACATGTTCATATTTCGCCCGGGCGGAAGAATGAACATGTTCAATGTTTTTCGGACTGCCGGCGGTCTGAAAAACTGCCAGGCGGAAAACCCGTGCGGTGGGGTCTGCTGCGCGGGTTTTCCGTAGCAGCCCATTTTAAAGTTTGTCAGCCGGTTTGAAAAACCGGCTGCAAACCCTTTCTGTGGGGACAAGCCCTTACTGTAACATGATCAGCTAGGAATAGCAGAGCTGATAATCCAAGAAATGCTGTAGAACCACCCACAGCCTGAACGGGAAGTGGGAGCCTGAAGCTGTCTCTGGTTATGTAAAGCAGCATGGTGAGACATTCCCTTACCATATTATGTCTTGTTCAGCCCATACAGAGGCCTAGATATTGCAAAATCTATATCAGACGATTGCTGAATATTTCTGCTACGTAGTGTTTATGAAATGGGGTTGCAAGGAATGGGAGGCCTGAGCAGGAGGGAACCCAAAGAGTCTAACCTGTTTCATTCTACAAGATAGTGGGGTATGTACCATTCTGAATGTATAATCTGTGCAGTTTCACAGGGGCCCAGCAGGTAAGGCGGACCACTTTCTCCTTCTTACTGTTTATTAGTTTGCCTATAGGGGGTGGAACCAGGGCCGCCAACAGAAATTTCAGGGCCCCATACAGCTGAAGCACCTGCCCCCCCCCCCCCCCGTTAAACCCCGCCCCAGCAACCTGATCGCCCCGCCCCCAGCAACCCAATCACCCCGCCCCCAGAAAAAAAAAACGGCCTCTAGGACATAAATGCGCCCATTTTACCACATAATGCAGTGTGCAAAAAAGAAGTGTATGGTGTAGTACACCGTACCAAGAGAGTCACATATCTGTCTGTCTGTCTGTCTCACATATCATAGACACAGGGCTACGTAGCTTCATCCATATCCCCCTCCATCCACATACAATATCCCCCTCCATGTTTCCCTTGGTCACACACTTCACCACCTCCTAAAATAAACACCAGCAAGAAAGGAAAAGTGTAACTCACAGTGTCAGGTGTTCCCTCTCTTACAATCAGGGACAAGTGTGCGCTCCCACTATACTAACGCCGATATAACCTACAACACCGCCATATAGAGACCACATAGAGGTCAGACACCAGCTCAGGTATAACCTACAACACCGCCATATAGAGACCAGATAGAGGTCAGACACCAGCTCAGGTATAACCTACAACACCGCCATATAGAGACCACATAGTGGTCAGACACCAGCTCAGGTTACATCACATTACAGTGAATACAGCACTGATCCAATATAGAAGCAAAATCACCCCTGACATCCAGGGACTCACCGGAGACGTCCTATCTGATGAGTCGTTCTCTTCTATTGAGTCGTTCTTTTTCCCCTCTCTTCTCCATCCGTTCCACACCACCATGATGACTTGTCCCGGCCACCACTCATCCCTGCAGAAATTACACACAAATATCTTAGAATCATCAATTTTCAATCATCTCTTTACCTATTCCCATCTCTGAACAACCTTCCCAGGGGTGGGAGAGTGGGCACAAGCCATAACTTAGAGGTCTAGTATCCTACGGGTTTGGAAGGTGGGGAGAGGACTAACCCCCTGGAGATAATGCTACAACTATGGGCTGCTCCCCTAACAAATATTACCAGGTAGGTAGACAAGACCCTAGGTAGGTTGGCAAATGTGCAAGGCTGCAGGTAATTACTGTAGATAGGCCCTATTTAGGTAGGTAGACACCCGCTGGATAAGTTGGTAGGTCAGCCCCAGGTAGGTTGGTGGGTACCTAGCCACGAGTCTCCTTTAGTTTGTAGGCAGTCAGGGCCCCCCTTTATGTTTAGGTAGATTCAGGGCCCCCTTTATGTTTAGTTAGATTCAGGGCCATCCTTTAGAGGTTAGGTAGCCAGGGCCCTCCTTTAGAGGTTAGGTAGCCAGGGCCCTCCTATAGAGATAGGTAGAGCCAGGGCCCTCCTTTAGAGATAGGTAGCGTCAGGGCCCTCCTTTAGAGATAGGTAGCGTCAGGGCCCCCCTTTAGAGATAGGTAGCGTCAGGGCCCCCCTTTAGAGATAGGTAGCGTCAGGGCCCCCCTTTAGAGATAGGTAGCGTCAGGGCCCCCTTTAGAGATAGGTAGCCAGGTCCCCCTTTAGAGATAGGTAGCAGGGTCCCTTTAGTGATAGGTAGCAGGGCCCCCATTAGACATAGGTAGCAGGGCCCCCATTAGACATAGGTAGCAGGGACCCCTTTAGTGATAGGTAGCAGGGCCCCCATTAGACATAGGTAGCAGGGCCCCCATTAGACATAGGTAGTAGGGCCCCCATTAGTAATAGGTAGCAGGGCCCCCTTTAGTAATAGCTAGCAGGGCCCCCATTAGAAATAGGTAGCAGGGCCCCCATTAGAAATAGGTAACAGGGCCCCCTTTAGTAATAGGTCGCAGGGTCCCCATTAGAAATAGGTAGCAGGGCCCTCATTAGAAATAGGTAGCAGGGCCCCCATTAGAAATACGTAGCAGGGCCCCCATTAAAAATAGGTACCAGGGCCCGCTATAAAAAAAAAAAAAAAAAAACAACAAACCACCACTTTCCTGAGCCCCGCTCCCACCGCTCCGAGATGCTGCCGACTCCTGCCGCCCTGCATAGGCGGCGCTGTGAAGTGACGTCACCGCGCGCCTACATCACTAGTAGGGGTCGGCGCTCGGCAGGCTGAAGGCCTCACGCGTTCAGCCTGCCGGGGAGATCAGCGGAGCGCAGCGCTAGTGGCGCTGTGCTCCGCTGACACCGCGCAGCCCCGGGAGTCGGGGACATTAGTCCTCAACTCCGGGCCGGTCTCTGGGCGCTCGGGACGCAGGGCCCGGGCATTCAGGGACCGGATGCGCGGCCGGGCCCCGGGGAGCGACGGCACTGCCTCCGGGGCCCCCAGCAGCTCGGGGCCCGCACTGTGGGCCAGCCGGAGCCGGGTTCGGCGGCTGAGGCGGGCCCCCTTATTCCACCGGGCCCCATACGGGAGTACCGGCTGTACCCCCTGTATGGCGGCTCTGGGTGGAACTAATTAATTGTTGGTAAAGTGTTAGATAAGGAATATAAGTGAGTGCTCTGTGATTTAAAAACAAGAGGCCCATATACTGTTTTTGCATAAGAGCACTCTGCTGTCTTTGTCTTTCCCAGGTGTGAGGTTTATTTTCTATAAAATTTGCCCTTAAACGACATCATCAGATTTTCACATAAATCCTAAAAGTAGATGAAGAGAAGCAAATCAAACAATTATATCTAAAATATCAGTCTGGGTCATGTGTTTTTTGAGAAAAATACTCCAACAGCACGTAAGTGAGTGGCAAAAGTATGTGAACCCAGAGGATTAGCAGGTAATTTGTGGGTAAAATTAGTCAAGTTTTTTAGATCAATGGGATGACAATTAGGTGTGAGTGGGAAACCTGTTTTGTTCAAAGAACAGTGATTTATCAGTATGATCTTTACAACACATTTTTGTGGAAGTGTTACACAAACAAAGAACATTTCTGAGGACCTTTGCAGAAGAGTCGTCGCTGCTCATCAGGCTGGAAAAGGTAACAAAATCATCTGTAAACCGTTTTGACTCCACTAATTCACAGCCAGGCAGATTGTGTACAAATAGAGGGAATTGATTACCATTATTAGTCCCACTTGGAGTGGTCGCCCAACAAAGATCATTCCAAGAAAAAGGTGTATAAGGCCATGTCCCCACGGCACCGGTTTGTGGACTTTTTTAGACAGTTTGCGGTTTTGCAAAATGTCTGAAAAACCGGCCGCAAACTTTTACACGGGCCGCTATGGAAAACCCGTGCAGCAGTCCCCACGGCCCAAAAACATTATACATGTTCATTCTTCCATCCGAAAACCGTCAATGGGAAGGGGGAGAGCTTTTCTTCGCTCGTCGTGGAGAAAAGCCGTCCCCCTGTGGCCGTGTGCACAAAAACTGGACAAATACCGGTCTGATAAACCGACCGGTATTTGTCCTGTGCCGTGGGGACAAGCCCTAATAGTGCACAAGGTAAGAAAGGAATCCAATGTAACTTGACCCATTAGCAACTGTTAATATTCACAATTCGTAGATTGTAAGCTCTCGCGAGCAGTGTCCTCGCAGTTTCTGTCTCATCTGTAAGTTTTTAATGTGTAATGTCTGTATGTATACATTCTATATTGTAAAGTGCTGCGGAATATGTTGGCGCTATATAAATAAAGATTATTATTATTATATAACAAGTCCACCATCAGAAGGATACTGAACAAAAATGATGTGCATGGCAAGATTACAAGGAGAAAGTCGCTGTTCTCCACAAAGAACATTGCTGCCCATCTGCAGTTTTGAAAATATGGGCAAGTCATAACGCTATTGGAACAATGTTTTGTGGACAGATGAGGCCAAAATTAGCCTTTGATTTAAATAATCATTATGTTTGGAAAATGGAAAATTCTACTTTCCTTCATGAAAACCTCATACCATCTATGAAACTCGGTGGGGGTATTATCATGGTTTGGGCCTGTTCTGCTGCATCAGAGCTAGGATCGCTTACCATCATTAATGGTACAATGAATTCTAAATTATGTCTGTAAATTCTAAAGGAAACTGTCAGGACATCTGTCCCTGAGCTGAATCTCAAGAGAATGTGGATTGTGCAGCAAGACAACGACCCTTAGCACACAAGTTGTTTTACCAAAGAATGGTTATAGAAGAATAAAGTATTGGGATGGCCAAGTCAAAGTCCTGACCATAATCCATAAGAAATGTGAAAGGACCTGAGCAAGCAGTTCATGTGAGGAAACCACCAACAGAGACGGAGCTGTTTTGTACAGAGGATTGAGGTGAACTTCCTCAAAACCAATGTGCAGGACTTATCACCAATCATCAGAAATCTTTAGGTCAGGGGTCCTCAACTCCAGTCCTCAAGACCCACCAACAGGTCATGTTTTCTGGCTTTCCTTAGCAGTGCACAGGTGATTTCATTACTGTCAGTGCATTCTGCACAGGTGATTTCATTGTTGTCAGTGCATTCAGTGGGATATTCTGAAAACATGACCTGTTAGTGAGCCTTGAGGACTGGAGTTGGGGAGCCCTGCTTTAGGTCACAACAGATACTGAAAGCAAAGGTTCACATACTTTTGCCATTCACAGATATGTGAAATTGGATCATTTTTCTCAAGAAATGACCAAGTCTAATATTTTTACCAATTTGTTTGATTTACTTTTAGGACTGGTCTCAAAAACTGATGTAATATAAGGACAATGTTATGCAGAAGCATAGAATATGGGTTTACAAATTTTCAAGCACCACTGTATTTTAAGTTTTGAGTCTGGTTGAAGAAATAGAAACCAAGACATATTTGGAATTGCTACAGTTTCACTTCTCTTTTTGTTCTTGGTTTCACTTTTTAGAATAAAATATCTTTAAAGGGCACAATGACCTACATAGAAGTAAACAGTCAGAGCATCTAAGACTGGCGTTTCCATTTTTCCAATGTTTCTTAAAGAACTGTGCCCTTGTCATAGTTGTACAACTATATGCAGCCCTGACATCTTTTTTCACTATGATAGTTGTAGCCACAGCAAAATTTTTTGCTATGAATTTTATGGTTCCTTGGGGTCATCCTGGAATCAATGGTTGACTAGTCTCATGGTCATCGGTACTGGGTTGTCTGGTTAGGTGGAGAGTCTTACCTCATTAGGTAGAGGGGTAAGGGGCTGTTCACACGGCATATTTGCAGAGCGCATTTCGGCATGTAATTGTACTAAAATGGTCCCGAAATATGCCCCACAAATATAGTAAAGGAATGTCACTAGTAAAATCAACGTCGTCGCTCAGACGATATTGATTTTACAGACATATTTTATTCTGGGTACTGTGCGGCTGTAAAAAGAAGCGACATGTCACTTCTTTCAGGCGCCGCTAATCGCCGTGTGAGCATAGCCTAACTGTGGAGAGAAGAGTGAGTAGGGTAGTGTAAGGCGGAATTAGGAGCTTTTTTAACCCCTTAAGCCGAACGCCTGAAAAGTAGTAATGACAGAACATTTTTTAGTTTTTCTCCTTGCGATTCCCGTTGTACTTTTTTATCTTTTCAATGACACAGTTCAATGAGGCTGTTTTACAAGTCAAGTTGTATTTATAAGGAATATTTAATTTCACTTATAATAATGCAGATTTTTCTATTTTTTGGGGGGTTTTTTTTACAGTTTTTTACACTATTCACATTTCATACTTAATTACTTGCTACAGGTATTATGGTCGTGTGGATACCTAATATGTGTAGGGATTTTTTTTGTGTGTGTTATGTAAGCACAATTATTTTTTATTAAATATTTATTTTTATTTTATTATTTATTTATTTATTTTTACACTTGTTATGTTTTTTACTTTTTTTTGAATCCCATGAAGGGAGAACTGTTTTACTTTTTTAAAAAATTTTTTACACTTGGTAATGTATTAGCATATTCATATATGCTAATACATTATAATCTGTATCAGTCTGACACAGGCTGTGATCAGGACAGCTCACAGTCTGCCCTGATCCCTGGCTTGATACACAGACAGCCCTGGGACTACTCTGGGTCTCCAGGGCTGACTGTGCAGCCGTTCCCCGGGCTTTGTCAGGTCACCGGGTGTTCCGATCACCCGACAGAGCAGGGAAACCCTTTGATTGCGCTGCGGTGACGAACCGTGGGAATCAAAGGGTTAAAGCATCGGGGGCAGAGGTTCCCCTGCTCCCCGGTGCTCGCAGGAGCTGCGCTGGGATCAAGGCAGTGAAATACAGCCCCGTTCTCAGCGCTGAAAACTCAGATGTTTGCAGCGACGCCAAAAGACGTCGCTGCAGACGGACAACCTGAAATGCCGCTGTCAAAAGACGGTGGGCGGTCGTTAAGGACCTCTACAGGTGTAGTTAGGTAGAATGTGCAGCTTTAGTTAAAAAATCAAGTGCATCAAATGAAAAAACAAAGTCACCAGCAAAAGTTAGAATTTACATTGAAAGTAACATGAGTTAAATGAGAAGGAGCTCAGGAAAGGTTATCTGCAGGGGAATTTCCTGCCTTGCAGAAGAATGATCGGCTTCTACTCCTATGCACAAGGATTTGCATATTTTGGAATTTTGTAAATGAAGGCTTTTTATAGCAAATTCTGTTTATCAAGATTTTTGGGAATAGATCAAACATTTATAAATCTAAACAGCAAAGAGACAGAAAATGAAGTATCAATCTAAACAGAAATATAGTTATTAAAAGCTGTAAGGTGCAGGCAGGTAGTGTGGTGTAAAGGGTGTGTGTGGATGTCACACCTACTGGTGTGGGATTGCTGGGTGGTGTAGTGCACCGGTGCAGGGAAATCAACCAGAAAGACTTCTAAGCTTGGATCTTTACTTACAGGCTTTACTCACAGCACCAAACTGAGTGCGTTACAATTGACAAGTAGCAAAATTTTCTTGACAAACAACAATTGCTCTCCTGGCAATGCCTCCTAGAGCAATCCAGCAGCCTTATCCCACTAGACTCCAGTCTCCAGGTCAGCAGTCATGCTTCACGGGCTATCTGCTCTCCTCAGTACCTGTATTGAGACAGTCTAGGAAGGTCTGCTCCTCACTCAACTCTTGGGCCCTCAGTGACCTCTTCTTCATACACTCTAGCCCCTAGGCAGCAATCCCACACGAGGACTACTTGCTCTCTTGACAGAGTGGTCACACACAAGGGCTAATTGCTCATCCCTGGGACCATCTTAGTGGCTCCCTATTCTCTTCTTTCCTGAAGAATTCCCTGTTATGTCCCTCTTCTGTCACTGTGCTTCATCTCTCTTGCTCTCTCATCTGCTCGTCTCTGTTCTTTCTCTCTCGCCCTACTTTTTTGGATCAGTGAGTACTTCTGTGCAGCTAAATTAGAACAGCCTGCTCTTGTTCCACAGCCAGCTGTGGTCCTTTGACACTTGACTGTTATCACAGGTGTACACAACTCAACTCAAGTGACTGAACTCAACTGAGCACAAAGTAGACCCTACTTATAATTGTGTAACCTGCAGCCCATCCCCTATTCTCACACTGATTGGTTGCAGGCCCAGCTATGCTTTTCCACCCTAAACCCCCCCCTTCCCCAATAAAAGTGCTAAGTCAGTTAACCCTTATCCACAACATATCAATATACTAAATATGCCTAAAACCACTGTTTGGAGTGGGTGGTTCAACCCTCTGCAATACCAGTAGGTCGCACCAATCAACCATGCACATTAGCAAGTAGAGCATAATTCTTCTGCACTAAAGGAGCAACATGATCTAAATAATTTACTGAGGGCAAAATATCTCTCATGAAACCACTGCTCTGTCCCTGTCCTGTCACTTCCTTAATGAGAAAGTATTGCTCAAAGTGTTTTTATCCAGTTTTACTGTAATAACTTGCTAAGATGAAGCAATCTGAAAAAAAAACAACGAGGCCATACTTACAGCTCAATGGCTGGACTATAGACTGAAATAACATACTAGAAAAATATAAAAAATGAGCTATTAGTTGATACAGTGGCCACTATATTTCACAAGCTCGCAAACCGCGTCAAGGTTCCTCGTATCTTGCAAGTTCCTACACTAACTATTTACAGAAAAATCACAGGAAAATTAGACATTATTTAATCAAAAACACAACCATAAGGCCACACTTACAGCTCAATGGCTGGACTATAAACTGAACCAAGTAGGAGGCAACACAAGCCCCTGTGCTACTTGGGAAAGATAAATCAGGTGCAGATAACTAATAAGTAGAAGCTCACACACCCCTCGACTAGGGGAGCAACGGAATGATGAAAACAGAACAAGAAGCACCAGTTCATACCAGTATGCAAAAAAGCCACAGTATAATACAGGGAGAGACTACACAAATGCAAAAATACCAATAAGACAACCACTCACACGCCTTCTATGTGAGGGGTGGTTGCTGGTATTATAATTGCATATAGTTGCATATAGGTAAGGATGGGTGTTCGAGCTTCTGCTCATTAGTTATCTGCACCTGTTATATCTTTCCCATGTAGCACAGGGGCTTGTGTTCAGTCTACTGGGTTCAGTCTCTAGTCCAGCCATTGAGCTGTGAGTATGGCCTTGATGTGTTTTTGAGTAAATAATGTCCGATTTTTCTTTGATTAATCTTAAAAAAAACAACATGTAATGTGCTCCTCAGTATATGGAGCTTTGAACGAGCAAAGTCCCAACCTCCCTCCCCCCGTCAGAGTGATGAGGTAGGTGCTTTCACCTCCATTTACGACTTACCACCATACCTCTTCACTCAGTCACTTGACTTCTTATCAGGATGGTGGTTTACAGTATTGAGCAATGCAACTTCATCATGTTAACCTACTGGGTCACCAATTCATTTAAGCGATGTCAGAGAGAATTTAAGAAGCAATATTGTATTTGTGACATAGCCTCAAAGAGCGTTCTTCAGAAGATAAACTGGAAACGAAGGGATCATTGATCCCTACTCATGATGAAAATGTCGGAGGACACAATAAATGACATGCCAAGCACAGGAGACCGGGACGTCTTATTCAAGATGTCATTTGAACTTTGCATTGTGGCATGTCATTACTGACATGGTTTCCACACAGTCACACAGGACATGTATTAATTCCAGTGAATGGGCCTAATCTGTATCCAGAACTGCAGTGAAATCCTCCATGTACAAAGTAAAAATCTCCGGTATAAATCCAAGGGTTTCTCCTTGAATTTCTGCCATAGACAGTCAGTGGGATTTTCAGAAGGAATGATCTGTGAGCCTCAGTAACCATCAGTAAGGGTTGCCTTTTATGTTAAAGATCTTGCAAAAACAAGTCACTTTGCAATATGTATCCATTAACAGTGTCCTCCCCTATTCTGAGATATCCCTCTTGAAAGGGCTTCATCAGCCCTCAGGTCCCTATTAGCTACAGACCTGTTTGTTCTCTCCTGATAGGCTGCCAGCACTGGTTGCTGTAGCTACAGACCTGGCTTCTACTGCAGCCTAGTGGAAGCCAGTAAACACGCCCCTGAATCCAAAATGAAACCAAGAAAACAAGACTGAGTTAAGATGAATCAGCGTAGTGAGACAACCCCTTTAACCTCAATGAACTGTTACATCGGCCCGTGGAGCTCTTTATTTATCTTTGATTCAAAAAATTTGGGGAAATAAGAAATCACGTGCATCCATTTTTATGGCTTATAAAAAGATAAAACCTGAACGCTGGGTTCTAGCGATATGCTGCTCTGAATGTACGTTTCACAAAAAATGTATTCCAATCATAGCGACACGATTCATTCAGTTTTATTACAGATTTTTCATGTGCTCCTTGTATCATAATGACCAGATGTAAGCAGTATATGTGCAATGTATTTGTAGCTCTGTAACTTCCTCACCAATCACCACTGCATTTATGTGGTCTTTGAATTGTGCTAGAAATTCCACCAACATTTCCTGAGCAAATAACAGAAGTTTACTCATGTAGAAAGAAGCAAATCACCGGCCAAAAAAAGTGCATGAACTGACACAACCGACACACAGCTTTGGTGGTAAAGGGAGTCTGTCAAGAGGTTAATACTGCCCCAAAGGTGGGCATCAGGGCAGTCTTGGAAGCACTTCTGTCAGGGGCTCTAAACATATTTGAAAGAAAGAGGCCCACTGATAAGGCACAAAATAGGAACTGGTAATGGACAGGGGGACAGATGCTTCGGTTGTATGGGGTTCTGAAATTACTGATGCAAACCTTTCTGCTCAATCAGCGGGCTCCATAAATTCCTGACAGGAACCCTCATTTTAAAATCTATGTTTTACTTTGAATATTGTAGTGCTTCAGAAAAAACATAGTCTAAAAATCAGCAAGGGCACCAGGTGAAGAGTCATCTGGGCTTTCCCTGTTAGCTCCTCCCATCTGGCATCAGCATGGTTGACAGGTTTGTCTATAAACCAGACCTGCACAACTGGGCAGGATGTGAGGGCTGGATTGCCCGAGATTGCCCTCTGACTGACGCGGAACACCCCTGGAATGCTCCAAACCAGCTGGTAGCGCCAATTTTGGGGCGAGGTTTATACAAACCCCCCTCGCAGGCTGTATGTTGTGCAGGTCTGTTATACACATATACTTGAATGACCTGAAAAAGTGTAACAAGTGATTACAAAAATCATGCTGTCTGTTCTTTTAGTGCTTTTATGGAATAAAGGCTTATGACTTTTATTTAGTATTCTAGACTGAGGAAATCAGACTTTGGGTTCCCACTCGAGAATCTTATAAAGCATAATTGCCAACTTTTGAAAGTGGGCATCAGGGAGATCTGACGGTGCAGCGCGCCCCAAAAATTTACATGACCGCGCCTTATTGTTGTTGAGCCGCACCCCTCCACAAAAAGACACACCCACCCCCCTAACTTAAAAAGGCCTGTAAGAAAGCTAAAATTTTTTTTGGGGAAAAAAAAAGGCCCAA